>APFE031549364.1:0-51011 GCA_000404065.3 Pinus taeda
GATTCTTCTTGTATCTCTTGGTTTCCTTCCTAGTCTTTTGAGACTCAACTCCTTTATTGTTTTTTCTAGAATAGGAATCTCTCTAATGGCTTGTAGCAAGGGAATCTTGATACAGACATTCTTTAATTCATCTAGAAAATCATAGTGAGGAAACAAGATTTGTTTTTCCACCCCTTTGTCAATTTGTAATCCTTCAGGGAAAGGAGGCATGGATGAAGATGCAGGTTTCTCAACTATAGGAGTTGTGGGGGTTGGCTCTTTTTCTTTTTCTTTTTAAATGATTGGGTTTTGAAGAGATGCTTCCTCATAACCTTTATTGACTTTAAGAGAATCCTCCTCAGAGGTACCTTGCTCTTGAACATCTATAGAAGGTTTTTCTAAAACTCTACCAGATCTGAGTTGAACATCATTAAGAGGAACAATCATATAGGTAGGAAATTGTTGTCCTTCTACCATGTAAGCATTTTGAGGATTTTTGTTGTTGGGATTTGGCAATGGCTGAGCTCGTAGTTGACTTTTCTTTTGTTGAAATGGAAGCAAGAGCTGAGAATTTGGATTTTGTTGGGAAGGTTGTTGTTGTGGAAATGGCAATGAAAGTTGTGGGTTTTGATTTCGAAGTTGTGGATTTTGTTGATTTTGAAAAGATGGAGGATATTGATAAAATTGAGCAAATATCCCAAAAGGATTTTGCATCCCTTGTGCCCATGATTGATATGAATTTTGAGGTTGGGGCCAAGGTTGTTGCCAAGAATTCCAATTTGGTGGGAGCTAAAAATTCATAGGATTGTTAAATCCTTGATTTTGTTGCCCCTGCCAAGGTCTTCTTGAAACAAAACAGAGGGATTCTACTTAATTGGATCTTCCTGAAATTTGAGCCCAGGAATTGAAGGACAATCCTTGGTCTCATGACTTTCTGAGCAAATCATACATGTTTCTACAACTTTTGCATCCAAGGGGCATTCCCTTAGAGCATGTTTCTTTCTACATTTTGGACAAAAGATGGCCAAAGCATCAGCTTCTGCTTTCTGCTTGTTTTGTATTTTAAGGGTGTCTATTTCTTCACTAAGGCTCCCTAGAATATCAGTTTTGAACTCATCAAGCATATTGCCAATCTCTGCCCTACTTACTGATCCAGTTACAGATTTGTTTGCTCTAATAAGAGAAGGATCTCTCAGCCCTTTTCTAGTTTTAGATTTTCCCCTTGAGAGATGGACACATGGTTCTGCTATGTCACGAAGTGGAAGTTGAGAAATGTCTCCCTTCCCCATCATGTTTAAAATATCTATCCATTTATCTCTAATGGCTTTCAATAGAAGGGCTTTCAAAGTTTCCTCGTCTAAATTACTCATTTTTGCTCTCTTTAAGTTGTATTGAAATATTTCAAGTAAATCCTCTAAGTTTTCATCTTCTTTTTGCATCATCTTGAATACCTCATCCTTATGATTGGTGGGCATACAATAATCCAGGTATCTATCCAAAAATGTTTGTTTCATATCATTCCAAGTCCTAATAGATTGAGTGAATAATCCCATGAACCATTTCAAAGCAGCTCCTTTCAATGTTGAAGGAAACAATTTTAGTTTTTGAGAGTCTTCCATATAGTCATAGGTTTGGCACAAGACTTCAAACTCAAATAGAAATGTTTCAGGATCCTCAATTTGCAACCCATAAAAGTTTGGGAGGACAGATGGTGAAATGTTTTTCATTGTTGTATGAGTTTCCTCATCGTCTACAGGGAATACAAATGAGTTATCTTCTTCCCCATTTCCCCCATTATTACCTCTACCTCCTCCGTTATTTCTTCTTCCTCTACCTCTACCCCCTCCTCCAAATCCATCTACTACTTCCTCTGTCATGATAGTTTCCTCAGAGTCTTCTGCTTCTTCTATTAATGGTGGATGAGAGAGAGTTTCTCCCTTTCCCTCTTCTTCAGGTGATTCTATTTCTTTGATTACAATATGTTCCCCTGTAGAAGTGAAGAAAGGTTCTTCTCCTAGATCAGATTTAGTAGATAATGTGGGAGAATCTTCTAATTTGGCTGCTGCTCCTTGAATTCCAGGAATCCTAAGGCTGGGAGTAGATGGAGGTGTATCTTGTCTATGTCTTGAAGTAGCTGGAGTTGTGAAAAATCGAACTTTTGGCCCTAGCTATAAACCTGCCCCTAGAATCTCTTGCTCTATGCATGTTTTTTTTTTTTTGTAAGTCGGGCTAATAATTCTCTTTCTGATCTTCCACGTCACACTAGGTGCAAGAAGAGAGCATAATCAAGAAATTATTGAACTAATAACTCTCTTTTCTGATCCTCTAGATCACACTGGGTGCAAGAGGAGAGCATACTTCAAGAAGTTATCAATTTTTCCCTTCCTTTTTTATGTAAGAGATCGACTACCTAGTTACACTTCCCCGGCAACGGCGCCAAAATGTTTAGTCAATTTAGTATGTCCTAAATTGCTACATTAATTATCAATCCAGGAGTCGTAAACTGATGAAGCGTGGTGCACTATATGTGCAAGACAACCTCTTTCTTACTTTTTATTGTTTTCAATTTTTATTTTGTTTTGGGGGTTTTATCTTCATTTATCTCCTAATGCGAATGGAAATCCTATTCCTGAGTTTTAAGAATACTTTAGAAGACAATTATGGATATAGATTTTAAGGCAATTATGTCCTTTATAATGATTTCCAGAGCTTAACACTTCAGAGGATCTCAAACCATACTAATGATGAAATTAGTACTTAAACAAGAATGAAAATGTGCTGCTATTAAAATCAAACAAATGATGAACTATTGATCATGAAATCACTATCTCTGCCGGTCATTTAAATACAGAAATAAAAGTTAAGCTATTGCACTCAAACAAATCAAAAAATACAAACTAATAAAAGCAAAACCAATTCACTTCACTTATAGTCCGATAGCTCGCCAAGTAGCTTTTCGGGGTTAAGCCATGGCTCTAGAGATAACGTTAATAACATGAGGAATTGATATCTAAATTACCTACTTGCAAATGGAAATAAAATCAAGTCACTTCACTTATAGTCCGATAGCTCGCCAAGCAGCTTTTTGGGGTTAAGCCATCGCTCTAGAGATAACGTCAATAACATAAAGAACCTAATATCTAATTGTAAAAATAAAAGTAAAATCAAATCACTTCATTTATAGTCTGATAGCTCGCCAAGTAGCTTTTCGAGGTTAAGCCATGGCTCTGGAGATAATGTCAATAACATGAAGAACTTGATATCTAATTGCAAAAATAAAAGTAAAATCAAATCACTTCATTTATAGTCTGATAGCACGCCAAGTAGCTTTTCGGGGTTAAGCCATGGCTCTGGAGATAACGTCAATAACATGAAGAACTTGATGTCTAATTGCAAAAATAAAAGTAAAATCAAATCACCTCACTCATAATACGATAGCTCACCAAGTAGCTTTTCGAGTTTAAGCCATGGCTCTGGAGATAAAGTTAAATGACATGAAGAATTTGATATCTAAACTAACTAACAACAACAATTGAATAAGACTGAAATCAAAGCATAACTGGAATTGAAAATCTAAGAAAAATAAAGTCAGCAAAGAGGCCATTCTCATGTCACGAATTATTGCAAAAATCATATGAAAACGCCTGGGCCTAGCATATCCTGAAGCACACTGATCAGTGTTAGCAAAAATATACAATGCTTGGAAAATCATGTACATGAATGAAGCATTAACATCATAACTAAAATATGAAATATTCACAGGTGAACAAACTATGAAATATCTACAATGGGAATAAGACAACAACGCATAAACGCTTTACAGAAATAAAGAAACACAACCTCGGCCAGTAGGGGCCCTCTGCACGGCCTTGGTTAACACGCTGTCAGTCCGAAATAATGCTCACACAGTCATATAAAACAGAGTATTGTTATATTGCAAAAAAGAGGAAGGATCCTCTCGTTACAATAGTAGGACCAATGTCACAGCACTGTACATGAACTAACAGCAAGATTACATAAAAAAAAAATAGCTACATGCGTTTGCAAACGCGTTATTTATAAAGGAAATTACATAATTGTTCTCCTATGAAACACCTTCAGCAAAGGACACGTATAAAGACAGCACCCGTGAGCTTAGCATGATGGTTTCCATGATCATTCAATCTACCAAAAGGTGGTTGTTGGATTTGCGTCGTGGAGGCAGTTTGCAGCTGTCAAAATGAATCCATGGATTTAGGAACGGTTTCGGACCATTCATGTGTTAAAAATAGAGACCTGCTTGTTGTAGAACTCCTCGTTTGACGAAGGCTTTCCTCTACGAATTTAGCTGAACCAATAGGACCTAATCCATGTCCAGATCATTCCTGAACTGCCCATGTGCCTCGTTTTGCTTGCTGACACCTGTAACCTAGAGATCAATAAAAATAGCTACGGAAAGTGGCTGCATTCCGCCGCTAATGAGCAAAATCTAAGTTAAATAGAAAACACAAAAATATAGTTAGAAAACCACTTAAATTCTCTTTTAGAATCAATATGTAATGATATTTGATAGCTTATGAGGCACTGGTGAGTGAAAAAGTTCTAGGAAAGCATGTAGAAGAGATGTAGTTTCAGGGCTCAACAACTTAAAGCTCTCACCTTGCAATCTTGTGTTTCTCTGTTCATAGAGAACTTTCACCTAATGGGTCATGTCAAAGAATACTTTTCTAAAAACCTTCTAACCCTCTGACATATTATTAGCTCCTCCTTCATGAGACATGCTTACTGAAGCTTCAAGAACAACTTGAGGTGAAACTTGTGGTGGAGATTATGGCAAATGTGCTCTCCTTGTCCTTGTCCCAACTTGAGAACCTGCACCCGCAAGCTTTCCTTCTCCTATCTTGAGCTTCAACCTTGTAAGCATCAAAAACACTTGCAAACAATTAAATCCTCACATCAAAAAAGAAAATCTATGATGTGATACCAAACTTGATTTGTATATGTATGTGCTTGAGGATTATGTAAATTTCAAGTTAATGAAATGAGTTTTTATAGCGATTTAAGTTGAATTCATACACATATGTAAACATGAATTTAACTCATAAATTGGAGAAAATAGCAGAGAATAAAATCATAACAGTAACCACAAAACAACAAGTGATGAAGGAGTTCACCCCTACTGGGCTACGTGTCCTGGTCTAGCTTTCAATGCTTGGCCCTCTCTTATTATGCTCGAAAATGATGATTACAATGAGTTAAAATGTTCATATTGCTTCAAAACCTGCTCCAACAGCTTCAGAGCTATCAAAAACCCTTGTCTATCCTCTTTCTTCTCCCAAAAAGACCAAAAACTGAGATAGTTATGACTCTTTCTCTCTTTTTCCCAATTTTGTTGCTAAACTCCCCACAATTCAACCCAAATCCAACATGGGCACTTCGAATGTGGAAACTGCACTCTAAACCTACCATAATTCCCACTCGACGAGCGAATTTTTAGGACCGTTAAAATGTCCTCCAAGCCCCCAAATTTTCGCACACCCCTCATCACCTTGGGTCCATAGGACATGGGGGTTGCCCCCTCCGTTGGCGGTTAAGTCTAGCTTTTTTCAGGAGTGTTCACATGTGCGGTGCAGAGATGGAAATTTAGTCTAGCATTGGTGGTTTAGGTTAGCGAGGCAATTAATGCGGTGGTGTTCACATGGGAAGATAAGGAGGTGGTTAGGCTGGCAGGTATGGCAGAGGTTCATATGGCAGTGGTTAAATTAACGTGGTTATCACATGGGAGTGTAGCAGAGGTTACGATTAATGCCCTGAGGGCAGGCTAGGGCATAGCCCCTGGCCCCCTGCCCATGGTCTCGTGGCATTGGGGTGGTTAATGTCTAGGCCTTAGCTCGGCCCCCCTTGCAATTTGTGGCCATACTACACAATATAACAAATATTTTATGCCCACCATTAACAAGGAACACGTGTAACAGAGTGGTAAAGGTTGTAGTTTGCATATATGAGGTCGTGTGTTCAAAAACCATGGAGGTGCAGTTCTGACCTGCAAAAATTTTAGTGGCCACCCAGGTGCCATGTGGAAGCCTCTGGTTGGGCCACATGGTAGCCTGTGGTTGGTCCACATCACCACAAGTCATCCTTCAATAAAATTCAACCTAGTCAGCGCCACTGAGATCTAGACACTTGTCACATGGAAATTGGGCCCTACAGTCCAGTCATTTTTTCAAATCAAAAATCCCAATCAGCATGCCATGCCAATAGTGTGGACTGTTGACTGGGCAGCCCTGCACAAAATTTTGCTTGTTTGGCACATCGATCGGAACTCATTTCCGAGAGCATATGACATCCGTTTTTCGTGAAACAAGTTACGCTGGATTCAAGATGATGAGATATATGCAATCATTTAGGTTTCACATCAATCCGACAACTTTCATTTTTGAGCATATTTTTGAGCACTAGATCAACCAGCAAAACTACTGAAAACCAAAACATACTTCCCATGGAGATTTATAACTTAGCTTGATGCAATATTTACAATGAAAATCCTGCTAAAAATCAAAACCAACATAACAAACATGAAAACCCATACCGCTTATTGGAGCTTTATAACATAGCACATTGTGTTATTTACAATAACAATTCTATATATATATATATATATATATACCAAAATTCCTTTGCCTCAACCAAAAAACAATGAAGGATATGTAGCTTGCATCTGATCAACCATCTCCCATGTACCTTCTTCAGGACCAAGATAAATATCGAATGTAGGTGGATTTTCTTTCTTAAACTCATCTGACAAATATCCCTTGTCACTCCTCTTGTAAGGATGATGATGATGATGATCGTAATGCCTGTCAGAACTAGAACTAGAATAATACATGTGTCTATCACCCCTCCTATCCAGAGTATCCAAGGATCTGTCGTCTCTAATCATGTCCTCTCCATCCAACTTGTACTCACCATGAGATTTGTTGCCATATGCCCCATTAGTTTTGTCCTCATGCTCATGGCTGATCCGAAGTGGTCCCTATCGTTGCAATTCTGACAAACTCTAAAGTATCACTGCATTTACCTCTTCTTATTTCTCCCGTGCTTGTATGATTTTGTCATTGTATGCCTTGAAACTCCTTATTTCTGCCTTTAAGCTTCTCAGCATCTCTGCCAAATTAGAAGAGTGTCCAACACCATGCTGCTCAATTGATCCATAAGGAGAGTCTTAGGAACTATAGTCTACCATCTTTCTAGTCATATTTAATATTCTTCCTACAAGGTATATCATGTAAGCTAAACGAAATCACAATAAAATTATTTACCTTAGTATAATTCGGGGAGGATACCTTCTCTAAAAAATCAACAAATAAACATGATACATGTATAACATAGTCATGACAACATATAGAAATATAACACATAAGCATGTAACCATATATCCATCATTCTAACTAAGTTCTAGTCATCAATACATGACCATATCAACTACACATACCATGACCCCATGCATCACAACAACAACCATATCACTAGACACTGACAGTACGCAAGCACAAACAACATGTAACCAATCATACACCCATGATGACACACTTCACACAACAACATCCTCTTTCGCATGGCAACATCACTACAACCATGACTGACACCTTGCATATGCAACAAGCATTCAAGGATGATTAACACACGTGCAACCGACATGAATGCATGACCAACACACATCCCATCGAGTCTGAGGGGTGAATCATGCTCTGATACCACTATGTGGTATCATGTATGACCCGAAGAGAGCAAAAACCACTCAATACCACTCTGTAACACCCTCCTCCCACATCTACCCAAGTAACCAGCCAACCAAGGTAAATATGTGATGAGAAGTTAGCATGATATGATTCGACCTCCTAAGTTACCTTAAGGAAGTGAAACCGACAGAAACACACCATACAAACCTTCCACGTCACCAACAGGACTCCCAGGAACTATCCTAACCTCTCAGGAAACCAGCCCTTTGGTCCCACTGAGATTTTAGACTAATTAACCCCCACACATTCCCATGATATGGGCATACCAGCGTCCAAAAGGCTTTGGATGCTCCCACAACATGGTATGTCAGCTTCCTACGACTATTTTGCTCAACGATGTGCCAACGTCCCTGGGATTTGAGCCACTTTTTCAGCCTCAGAGCCTAGGTCACTGCCCAGAACTCAATGACACTTTTAGAATCCATGATTTACATAATAACAAGTCTTACAAATAAAAAACTGACTCCATGACTAGGTCTGACCATCCCCAACTGGGATTCACATTTTATCAACCACTTGGCATCAATGCAATATATAGGAAATGAATATAAGAAATAACATAAATGGATGGTAACTCATATGAGACTTGACAAGAAGGATCACCACCCTCTTTCCTTAATTTTCTTGACGTCAATTAGGTCTCTCATATAACCATGCTTATAACCAGCGTTAAACCATGAAAATAATAATGAGATAACAACCATTAAATCCACATATTAACAAGTACAAAAGAAATAGAACTTATCTTTTATTAAACATAGGCAAATCTGACCAAGTTCAGGACTTCCACGTACCACCTGACCGTAGACATGGCTGAACCAAATATTTATTTCATCCAATCACCCCCGTGACATATCTTAAGCATGAATGTGGGATCTCATGGATAAACCAAGGGAATCTAGAGGTTAAACCACTTCCACCCTCACCAAATCATGATCTCACCAAAACCGGCATCGAGATCACAAAACCAAACTGAGCTAGGAATGCATTTAGGCTCCATCACTATCCTTGAGGAATTTTCTATCTCCCTGTCTCTCAGTCTTACCGCAATCCATACTGAATCACTAGGCCTTAAACAACGACACCAGTCTCTCAGGCTTTACCGCAATCCACACTAGATCACTATGACCTAAACTGAGACTCCACCCTCGGGCTTTACCGTGTATCATGCCAAAATCGATCAAGTGTTAAGAAATTTATCCAAGAACACAAATTAATTACGGAGAATTACTGAGAGGAACAAATATAAAAAATAACCAACAATAACCATAAACACGTGAACACACATGTTTATTTGGGAAAACCCCAAATCTGGGGAAAAACCGATCATAATGAAATTTCATTATCCTTAGCCAAAACCCTGGCCAATCCGGCCAAGTGAGCCTTCACCGCTCACCTCCAGGCCGGATTGGCCAGGGTTTTGGCTAAGGATAATGAAATTTCATTATGATCGGTTTTTCCCCAGATTTGGGGTTTTCCCAGATAAACATGTGTGTTCATTTGTTTATGGTTATTGCTGGTTATTTTTTACATTTGTTCCTCTCAGTAATTCTCCGCAATTAATTTGTGTTCTTGGATAAATTTCTTAACAATTGGTATCGGAGCCATGGTTGAGAGTTTTGGCTTCGAATGTACGCCTTCAGTGAAGTATTTATTTTAGCCCAATGGATAAAAAGATCAGTGCAAAAGTTTGTTGTTATTTCTCGTGAGATCATCGTTGAAAATGGTTAAAGAGATAATTGAATTTAGATGTGGTATGAATATGGATCAATGATGTGGTCAAGGTCTGCGTTGAAGGACTGAGACGGGCCATCGGGCTTCAGATCTGATCAATTGGATTTCTGCATGCCTAATTTCTTAATCATATATGTATCATCTCTTGGATTGATTCCACATGAAGAGGTTGAAGGACGAGAAGCATCGACAACAAAGTCAAGGAAGCGCGCAAAGAAACTTGGTTATAGTGCGTGGGACTCATGGGATGAGAAGATCTGATGGGATCAGGAATCGAACCCGTCCCTTGTTGAGAGAGGATGGATCAAAATCACAGCAACAATAAACAAAAAAAAAATAATGAAGTCAAAATTATTGCATGTAAATGGGCATACTACTGTAAGACCTGGTAAGGCGTGTGTACCCCTCAGTAATCACCGGTAAAGTCTGGGTTAGACCAAGGTGATAGGGGGATGTCGGGTTAACAATACCCCGGGTAAAAACTCTGAGCGGGGTAAGAGCTAGAGTGAGCGGGATTGTCTCACTTAGCAGGTTTGGGTGGAGTTAGTGAAGGAACCCCAAGTTAAGTTTAGAGGGGAATTGTTAGGTAAACTTGACTCAAGATAGAGTCAAAGTTGACTAGGTTGAACAGTGATGGTTTTGGGGCACATGGTATTATGCACCCATAGTATTCTGCCCGTGGTATTATATGTAATGGAGCTTATAAAAGGCTGGAAGGACTTCATCATAATGCAAGCCCTGGAGGTCAGCGGTGAAGGCTCACTTGGTCAGATTGGCCATGGTTTTGGCCAATGCTAATGAGATCTTATTAAGTTGGGTTTTTCCCCGCATTTGGGGTTTTCCTTAATAAACATTTGCGTTTATGTGTTTATGGTTGTTGCTGGTTATTTCTTATATATATTCTTCTTGGTAATTATTTATGTTATGCAATAAATTTATTAACATCAAGGGATTCCTGGGCCTTTGGGATTTTCCTTAAACCAACTCCACCTCGGATTCCAAAGCTCAAAACCGAGAAAGAAATCCTGTCACACCATGGCTATCCAAAAAAGGAAAGGTTGGGTTGAAAACCATTGTCATAACCTAGAAAAACCATGTCACCGACAACAAGAGAACCATACACCAACATGCAAAGCCATGCATGTCAAAACCAACTAGGAAATCACACATGCAACATGTTACCTGCAAGTATTCATGTTGAAGCTACTTTATCTTGCTCTTCTTTGCTTTCTCCTTGATTTCCTTCCATTCCTTTGCTTGATTTTTCTTCCTTGCTCCAAAGCTAGAGTGCACCAAGAAAAATCTAAGTGTCCAAGAATGAGAGAGAGAGAGAGAGAGAGAATAATGAGAGAGCCCCAAAACTAAACTGACATAAAGTTTACAAATTGATATTCAGAAGCCTTTTTATCAATTATGCCTCTATTTTCTTCATTTTCCATTATTTTCCTTCAATTTCCTCCTCACATGCAACCTATAACCTTTCACCTTCATTTTTTCCTATTTTCTTTTATTTTCAAAAAATAAATGTGCGAAAATACTTTTTTCCCTTTTTAATGCCTTGGCCATTTCCTTTGCCAATTTCCTTTAGCCACAAACACATCCAGTGATGCCCACTAAGATATCTTTGCCCAACATTCAACTTGGAATACGTGTCCCTTAATCGTGGTCTTATTTTGCCTTTATTAACTTTTATAACATGAACTTTTAACCAAGGGCTGTTACAATATAAATTGAATTAAATTTTGAAATATTTCAATGTTAAACAATTTAGACAATATAATTAATGAGTTTTTCTTGATATTGTTAGGAAAATTAAAAAAATCACACAGTCCAAATAAAGGAGGGAAGGTGTGAATTAGATATTATATGAATACATTTTAAAGTTGGAATTATAGGGTGTTTTTTTTTCTAAAAGTATATATTAAATATAATTTATGTCTAGGTTACTTCTTATTCCCAAACCATATATATTGTTTTGACTCTGCACTACTTTGAGTTGTATTAGATTTTGTTAGACTCAACTACTTATAATTAGTTCATATTTTAGATTTGCTTTAAATTAAAATTATGTACCACAATACTTCTAAGTCTTCGATCATTAACTTATTTCCTTACATTTTTGAAAAACTCTTAACTAATAAGAAACAAATTTTTTAAATCTAACTTTAAAACCAAAATAATAATTTCAACAAATCACCATCCAATAGATTTAATATCCAATATGATCATATATATGATACCTATGAACAACCATCCTTTCACCCCATATGTGAAGCGCGCATACTAAAATCATGCTATGCAAAAAGGCTGACAAGCAGTTATAAATGAAAGTATAAAGAAGCGAGTTGTCTTTACCTTTGGTAGGCTTTCATAATATGGATGAACCACATAGGTCATGAATATAAATCATGTGATGTGAAAATGTTGATAGTAGTTTTTTTTTTAACATAGTTGGTTACTTTTTATATATTGCAAAAAAGAAAAAAAAGGGAAAGGAAGCTAGTTCCGTGTACAATCAGAGGAGGGTAGGTTCAAAAGTAATGTGCAAATGGGAGTGAAGTCCCCACAACTACTTTTGTCGCCCAGAAATCATAAACTTCAAAACTAAAGTGCTGGTGACGTGGATTTGAGCTGTGGTGTAACTTTCCAAAAATTTACTTGAACTCCTTAAGCCTTGCGCAGAGACCAAGCCCACACTTAACTCTGGAAAAAGCGGATATAACCTTGGTGTGATTTTCAATGCTTACCTTTTTTAGGCTCGATCTCCACCGTAGAAAATCCTGCATAAGATCTGACCGATCAAATAACTTGCACGTCACTTCACCACCGTCGATCCACTCGCAATAGATCCAACAACAGGTAGGGATTTCAAGTGAGCAAAATGCACGGAGAATATCCCCCCTCCCGATAAAGTGGTATTCTCACCCCACCCTCTTGTTACGTGTCCATCAGTGAGTGGAATTGGGTGGTTCCCTCCTGAAACCACTTACTGCTTAAGCTCTGCCTGAAATACCATTCCTGCTTAAAATCCCACCTTTTCTCTTTGACTAACTCTCGAGCAAGATAGCACTTGATGGTCGTAGATTTGCCACCATCGATGGCTGCAATGACATTTCCGAGATCCTCTTCTGTTGCAACTGAATTCAATCCTCGATTGTTGATCTCCAAGATCCAACGATACCTGTGCGATGAATCTTCCTCTGTCTTCTCACTCTTACTTTGCGGCATTTCTTCATTGATTTGTGATTTTTGGTCCTAATTTAATGATCTCTATTAAGGAGAGACCTACTGCTGTTGATTGCCAAACTGTCTCAAGTTGCTTGGGAGGCTACGCAGGTGCATGTGGATCATGGTATACTTTCTCGATCCTCATATTGGGTGAGGGGGTCAAGGGATATATTCTGCATAAACTTCATTATTCTCTTTGACAATCCCAACTGGTCTGTCAATTGCTTTGTTGGCATGGCTATTAGTGTCCTTATTTTGGTTTCTCAAGACGTGATTTCCCAGACTTTCAAAACTTGTTCTGATCCTTTGATAAATTTTGTTGATGGCTATGCTTTTGAAGTGCCTTTTGGCATCCAGAGCGACTATTATGATAGCTGAGTCCCCTATTATTATAGGGTCCTTGAATGCATTTTTGTTTAAAAGTTTTGTGCCTAGGAGAAGGTTGTATGCTTCAGCCTTATTGTTTGTCATTTCTCCCAGGCTCCATTCATAGGTTATTATTTTGTTTCCATTTGGATCTAGTATAACTCTGCTTGCCCCTGCTTTACCTGGGTTATTTTTTGCAGCTCCATAAAAAAAGAAGAATGTCTCTTATGTTCTTTTATCCATTTTGCAAATTCTTTATCCTCCAATCTTAATTTCCATTTCTTGTTTGCGTGAAAGTCTTTATTTTTTGCTATAGCTTTTGCTTTTGATTTGCTTTCTAACACTGCTTTGTTGTACCAGTGTTTATCTTCTTGTTGTAAATTGTTTTGGTCCATTTTTGAGATTCCATTTGTACTTATTATCTCTACAACTTGGCTCCAAGTTTTTGCTAGGATCTTGCCTAGATTTGGCTTTTGTTCTTTGAAGATGCATTTGTTTCGAGCTAACCAAATTTGCCAACATAGGATTGAAGGGAGACATTTCCATATCTTATTTATTGTTGCCTTTTTTTCTTTGTATATGGGTAGCTTTTATCCTAGTTTTTATGAAGAGTTGTCAACTAAATTACTGGATTTATGTTTATTTCCAAAGGACTTGTTGCTTGATTCCAGCACTCTCTAACCACCATACAGTTTATGAAGAGGTGTTGGATTGTTTCTTCCTCCTTTTGACACATGACACATTTTGAGGGCCCTTGTATTTTTATGTTTTTTAATTTTCAAAGGTAAGAATTTTTCATTTGAGAAGGGTCCAAGTGAAGACTTTAATTTTGGGCAAACTCCTTGAATTCCATGTTGCCTTCCATAGACTCCAGTCATTTTGATTGTGAAGTTTTTGGAGGAGGTTGTACCCTAATTTCACTGTGTAATCCCCTCCATTTGGGTCCCAAACAAAATCATCCTGATCTTCTTTGTTGACAGGCATGGCCCCTTCTATATGAACTTTTAAAATTTCTCACTTATTTTTTAGTCTTGGTGGAGTAGCCAACTTTTTCCATCTTACTCAGTTATTCTGATCCCAATCCAAAATAGAATAAAAAGTGTTAAAAGTTTGCTCTTCCATCCATCTCTGGAGTCCTCTTAAATTTTGTTGTTGATTTAAGTGGGTTTTCCCCATTATTCTATCCTCCCAGATAGAAATTGTTTTGACATTCCCTGGATTTTTGGATATAATAAGAGGAATTATCCTTTTAACCAATTTCCAAATTTGGGTGCATGGCCTGTTTGGAATAGTATTAGTGAGCAGTGTTGTTCTATGACAGTTTAAGTATTTCATTGTTAGAACTTTTTCCCACCAGTGACCGTTCCCATTTATCATTCTCCAAATAATTTTTGTCCCTAGGGCAATGTTCATTAGTCCTGGCAGGCATATTGCTATACCTCCTTTTTCATAGGGAAGCATAACTTGCTCCCATCTAACAATGCTGAATTTTTTATTATCTTATTTTCCTCCTTGCCAGAGGAAGCTTCTTATTATCAGTTCCATTTGCTTGTGGACACTTGCTGGAGCCATAATGATTGCATACTGATATATAGGCAAGGCCGAGAGAAGTGCTTTAATTAATGTCACTCTTCCTGCTAGGTTGAGCCACATCACTCCCTAGTTCTAGATTTTTTTCCTTCATTCTCTCCACTTGCTTGTTCCAGGCTTCTGATTTTACCACTTTCTTTGCTAAGGGCAACCCAAGATAAGTGACGTGGCTCCAATTTATTTGTAAAGGTATTTCCATTATTTGTGAGATATGCTACATTGTTTTTGTTGTGGTATTCTAGCAATAAATTCTGCATTTGGACTTGTTTAAAATTTCTCCTGAACCTAGGAGAAATTCATCCAAGACTTTTTTGAATCGTCTTGCTATAATGCAGGATGCCCCACCTATGAGAAGGGTATCATTTGCAAAGAGAGAGTGGTTAATATCTTTGACTCCTCTCGAAATTTGGATCCCTGTTATTTTTTTCTCTTTTCTTTGATTTTCCAGCATAGCGCTCAGCGATTCAGCCATGATGATGTACAAGAATGGAGAAAGCAAATATCCTTTCCTCAGCCCTCGTGTGCTTTGGAAAAATTTACTAGGTCATCCATTGATCAAAGGAGCGATCCATGGATTTGATATACATTTCTGGTTAATCTCTATGAAGTTTATTGAAAAGTCAAACTTTTTGAGAGCTGTTGCAAGAAAGTTATGGTTAATTCCATGGATTTGATATACATTTCTGGTTAATCTCTATGAAGTTTATTGAAAAGTCAAACTTTTTGAGAGTTGTTGCAAGAAAGTTATGGTTAACTCTATTAAAAGCATTAGCCATATCTAACTTAACAATCATTCTTTTCTCTTTTGTTTGGATACCGCTGTAAATAACCTCCTGAACAATTATCACATTGTTAGCAATTTGCCTCTTGGGGACAAATCCTCCTTGGTTTTCTGAAATTATTTCCAGAAGTAATTTTTTCATTCTGTTTGCTAAAATTTTGGTGAGAATCTTATAAGACAAGTTGCAAAGGGAGATTGGCTTATATCTGTGAAAAGTTGTAGGATTGGGTTCTTTGGGGATGAGAGCTAGGAAGGAGGATTTTGTATTTCCTCCAATCTTTTTTTTTGGAAAGCATTTTTGAGCATTCTCATTAGATATGTTTTTGACAATGTTGTCTATAAAAGGCCACTGTAAACCCATTTGGACCTGGGGCCTTATCAGGGTGGAGATT
This sequence comes from Pinus taeda, assembly GCA_000404065.3. Lineage (NCBI taxonomy): Eukaryota > Viridiplantae > Streptophyta > Pinopsida > Pinales > Pinaceae > Pinus > Pinus taeda. Next base: position 15,849 of record APFE031549364.1, read on the forward strand.
CTACACTGCTTCTCTGACTTCTTCCTCAGTAATTTCTTAGTCTAATTCCTTGTTTTTCTGGTTGTTTATTTTTTTTATATGCTGAAAAATTTCTTCATTAGCTGCCTACTAGTCACTTGTTGAGAGGAGTTCTTTAAAATGTTTATGGGTTGCATTTTTTATTGCTTCAACTCCTTTTATTTCTTGACCATTTACTTGAATCTGTTCAATCTGGTTTTTTGACCTCCTTATTTTCATTTTATTATGAAAAAAGGTTGTATTTTTGTCACCAAATTTTAGGCAGAGGCATTTTGATTTCAATATGCTTTCCTCTTCTTCTTGCCCATTTTGCTTATATATTTCCAGATATATTTCCTTTTCTTGAATATTATCTTGCTTACTTTCTTCCTTATTCTCTTTTTCCTTGCAAATATTATCCATTTTTTTTTGCAATTTCATTTCCTTAGCTTTGTCCCAAAGATCATTTTCTCTTGCCTAATTTTTCAAGTGCATCCTTAGGTTCTTTAGCTTAGTTTCCCAAACATACTGAGGAGACCCTGTGACACTTTTTTTCCAACTGTCTTTTATTTTTTTTCCAAAATCTTCCTTGCTATCGCAAATTGAATTATATCTAAAGGGAAGGGGTCCTTGATTTTTCTGCTTTCCCACGGTTAGCGCCACCGGCTTGTGATCTGAAGCTGAGTTGTGAACAATTTTACTTTTTACAAGAGTATAAGAAGTTGCTATGCTTTCATGATAAGGATTTTGTCCAACCTTTCTTTTATGTTGTTTTTCCCTATTCTTTTGTTGTTCCAAGTGTATTTTCCATTACTTGGCGGAATGTCTATTAATTTGTGCTCTTCTATTATTCCTTCAAGAGCTTCTCTTGAATGATCGTTTTGGAATATTTTGCCAAATTTTTCTTTTATATTCCTTATCAGATTTAAGTCTTCTCCCAAGATTAAGTTTCCACTTTGTCTTTCTGCAATTTCTTCTTTAACTGATTTCTAGCATTGTTCTTTCTCTCTATAGTGATTTGGGGAGTACACATTTATAATGTTATACTGTTCTTTTGTATTGAAATTTCTCAACTTTGTTTGAATCTAGTGTCTGCTGATTTTTTGGGTCATTAATTCCCATTTTCTTTTATCCCAAACGGTGTCGATTCATCCTGATGCTCCTGTGGCTTCTAACGCTACTCCTCCATAATTTTTTAGATTTTGAATCATTTTTTGATTTTCTTGCTTGTTTAGTTTGGTCTTTGGATCACATATATGTCTAGTTGTTCCTTGGCTAAAATGTCTCGAGTTGCATTGACTTTAAAGGAGGTACCAAGGCCGCGACAATTCCAAGGGACCGTTATCATTATTTACTATTGTGTTGGTGTGGTCCTTCATTTCCTCTTTGCTAAGTTTTTTAACGACTTCTTGTTTGTTTCCCAAGAAATGAGTCCATTGGCTATTGCGTTGCTAGGGCCATTTCTTTAGTTGCTGCCTCATCTCTGATTTCTTTATTGGATTTCCTTCCCACTTTTTTTCGCTGGTCCCAGACTTGGGGGATTTCTTTGGCTTTTCTTCTTGTTAGAATGTGGTCGATTGAGGGACGAGGTGAAGAGGATATAGGGTTGGGGGAGGATATGAGAGCTAAAGAGATAGGGTTTGAAGGTGGGGATCTGGGAGAGGGTAGATCAAAGGAGTCTTCTAATGGCTCAAAAGGATTCGGAGTTGTGTGATCTGGAGGAGTAACCTTCGCTAGAGGATGAGAGGTTGTTTCGTTTGCTTCTTGGGACTGATAGATATTTGATGTGGTTTGCTTATTCGTAGAGTTTTTCCTTTTCACTTATTCCTATGTAGGTTCTTGCTCTTCTACATTTTCATGCTCTATTTTTTTAAAACACCTATTTGCAAAATGACCATACTCGTGACATACCTTGCACTTAAATGGTATTTGCTCGTAGTTCAGCTACTGAATGTGAGTCCACTGGTCGACCTTGATATTTATTGCCTCTGGGAGGCCTTTTCCGAGATTTACTTTCACACATATTCTTGGGCACGCGTGCATGTTGTCTTTTAGCTCACATCTGTTAATATATTTGCCCACTGTGTTTCCTATCGCCTTTACAGATTCGTCTCCCTAGCAGTGAAGAGGAAGATGTGGGAGCCTGACCCACACAGGTACTGCATTTGGGACACCCATCTCTAGATCAAAGTTTGGCGTCCCCTTGTTTAGGTATAAACCTCTGGAGTCCATGAAGTAAGGTTCGTTTCTAAATATCAGGTCTCTGTCCTCATTTGTTTCAAAGAGAAAGGTGTAGTAACCCCTTCCACAAAATCGTATTTCTATCTTCCCCTGTGTGGTTGCATTCTAGTTTCTTTCCACCCATTTTTGCACTGATTTGGGTGAAGGCCATAGCCCAGTGAACTATACAACAAGTCTGCGTTCTGCCAGAGAGATGGTTGCTCTTCTTGGAAGTGTTGGAGGGAAAGAAATCTCTGGGATACTTTTAAGTTTCTTTACAAATTTATTGACTGATGGCATGTTCCTTGGAGCTCCATTCTCTGTGATCAAAGATGCGAAGGCTTTTGCATTTTCTTCATTCCCTGGTTGCGAGGAAGGGTGAGGATCTCCCTCCTCAGAGGGTTGCATGGTCTAGTTGGCCTCAACAGTAGGACGCTGTCAAGAGAGGGATCTGTAGGGGCAGTGGCGGCTAGGTCAGCGCAGGCTCGGGCTAGGTTGTTGCGCGCGTCTCAGTAACTCTAGTAAAAATGTTGATGAGTAGATATAAAAGTATAAAGAAGTGAGTTGGTTTTAGTGTGATTTTTTTGGAAGTTTTTTTGGTTTAATTTCTCTAAAATTTAGCAATAATTTATTGAAATCTCAAGTTTGATGGGTAATCCATGTACAATTGAAGTGAGCTAGGAGTAGGTTTTTCAAAATCCTGAATACCTGTTTAAATAACACAAATTAAGATTTCACCTCAATTTTTTCTGCCGGATTCCAATACCAAAAATCAATAAAATCACACTAAAAAAAATTCCATGGAAAAAAGAAATTAAAACTTTTTCTACTAAACCACCTAAAACTTAGAATTAAAAATAAATTAAGCTTATTTGTTCATGATAACCCTCTACCTTGCTCTACACTAAGCTAAGTTGTACGCTACTGGATTAATTACAACTTACCGATGTACGCTACTTTGTTAATCCAATGTAGTGTTCCATTCACCCAATCCTCCAATAAAATAGAACCAAGCAGAACCACCCGACAAATGCATAAAGATGCAAAATGAACTAACCCATTTAGGCATACATAATGAACATAAGCAATAGGAAAATGTCAGTCTATCTGGAATATGACATGGATGATTAATTCACACATATGACAAATTCATTTGTGAATGTAATATAGAGACCACATTATTAGGATAGTCAGTATAAGTTTATTTGATTTCAAATTTAAGGCAACGAAAAGATCTGAGTTTCCTATCTGCACTGTAAATGTCCGTTACCGCTCTCCGTAAATCTATCACTTTAATTTTAAAAGCACATCGCTAATTTCCTTGTCACTACCAAGTTAGTCAACTTAATGTAGATTTACCTTTATCATCACTTAGCATTCTCAAGTTTTTCTGTGAAGGTAGAAAATAGATATTTCAACTTTGCAACCCATAAAAGTTTCAGGATCCTCACTTTGCAACTCAAATAGAAATGTTTCAGGATCCTCACTTTGCAACCCATAAAAGTTTGGGAGGACAGATGGTGAAATGTTTTTCATTGTTGTATGGGTTTCCTCATCGGCTATAGGGAATCCAAATGAGTTATCTCCTTCCCTATTTCCCCCATTATTACCTCTACCTCCTCCATTATTTCTTCTTCCTCTACCTCTACCCCCTCCTCCAAATCCACCTACTACTTCCACTGTAATGATAGTTTCCTCAGAGTCTTATGCTTCTTCTATTAATGGTGTATGAGAGAGAGTTTCTCCCTTTCCCTCTTCTTCAGGTGATTCTACTTCTTTGATTACAATATTTTCCCCTGTAGAAGTGACGAAAGGTTCTTCTCCTAGATCAGATTTAGTAGATAATGTGGGAGAATCTTCTAATTTGGTTGCTGCTCCTTGAATTCCAGGAATCCTAAGGCTGGGAGTAGATGGAGGTGTATCTTGTCTATGTCTTGAAGTAGCTGGAGTTGTGAAAAATCGAACTTTTGGCCCTAGCTATAAACCTTCCCCTAGAATCTCTTGCTCTATGCATGTTTTTTTTTTTTTTGTAAGTCGGGCTAATAATTCTCTTTCTGATCTTCCATGTCACACTAGGTGCAAGAAGAGAGCATAATCAAGAAATTATTGAACTAAGAACTCTCTTTTCTGATCCTCCAGATCACACTAGGTGCAAGAGGAGAGCATACTTCAAGAAGTTATCAATTTTTCCCTTCCTTTTTTATGTAAGAGATCGGCTACCTAGTTACACTTTCTCGGCAACGGCGAAAAAATGTTTGGTCAATTTAGTATGTCCTAAATTGCTACATTAGTTATCAATCTGGGAGTCGTAAATTGATAAAGTGTGGTGCACTATATGTGCAAGACAACCTCTTTCTTACTTTTTATTGTTTTCAATTTTTATTTTGTTTTGGGGGTTTTATCTTCGTTTATCTCCTAATGCGAATGGAAATCTTATTCCTGAGTTTTAAGAATACTTTAGAAGGCAAATATGGATATAGATTTTAAGGCAATTATGTCCTTTATAACGATTTCCAAAGCTTAACACTTCAGAGGATCTCAATACATACTAATGATGAAATTAGTACTTAAACAAGAACAAAAATGTGCTGCTATTCAAATCAAACAAATGATGAACTACTGATCATGAAATCATTATCTCTGCTGCTCATCTAAATACAGAAATAAAAGTTAAGCTATTGCACTCAAACAAATCAAAAACTACAAACTAATAAAAGAAAAACCAATTCACTTCACTTATAGTCGATAGCTCGCCAAGTAGTTTTTCGGGGTTAAGCCATGGCTCTAGAGATAACGTTAATAACATGAGGAATTGATATCTAAATTACCTACTTGCAAATGGAAATAAAATCAAGTCACTTCACTTATAGTCCGACAGCTCGCCAAGCAGTTTTTTGGGGTTAAGCCATGGCTCTAGAGATAACATCAATAACATGAAGAACCTAATATCTAATTGTAAAAATAAAAGTAAAATCAAATCACTTCATTTAAAGTCTGATAGCTCGCCAAGTAGCTTTTCAGGGTTAAGCCATGGCTCTAGAGATAACGTCAATAACATGAAGAACTTGATATCTAATTGCAAAAATAAAAGTAAAATCAAATCACTTCGTTTATAGTCCGATAGCTCACCAAGTAGCTTTTCGGGGTTAAGCCATGGCTCTGGAGATAATGTCAATAACATGAAGAACTTGATGTCTAATTGCAAAAATAAAAGTAAAATCAAATCACCTCACTCATAATCAGATAGCTCGCCAAGTAGTTTTTCAGGGTTAAGCCATGGCTCTCGAGATAACGTTAAATGACATGAAGAATTTGATATCTAACCTAACTAACAACAACAATTGAATAAGACAGAAATCAAAGCAAAACTGAAATTGAAAAGCTAAGAAAAATAAAGTCAGCAGAGAGGCCAATCTCATGTCACTAATTATTGCAAAAATCATATGAAAATGCTTGGGCCTATCCTATCCTGAAACACAATGATCAGTGTTAGCAAAAATATACAATGCTTGGAAAATCATGTACAGGAATGAAGCATTAACATCATAACTAAAATATGAAATATTCACAGGTGAACAAACTATGAAATATCTACAATGGGAATAAGGCAACAACACATAAACACTTTACAGAAATAAAGAAACACAACCTCAACCAGCAGGGGCCCTCTGCACGGCCTTGTTTAACACATTGTCAGTCTGAAATAACGCTCACACAGTCATATAAAACAGAGTCTTGTTATATTGCAAAACAGAGGAAGGATCCTCTCGTTACAACAGCAAGACCAATGTCATGACACAGTACATGAACTAACAGCAAGATTACATAAAAAAAAAAAAAAAACAAACTAGCGATATGTGTTTGCAAACGCGTTATTTATAAAGGAAATTACATAACTGTTTTCCTATGAAACACCTTCAGCAGAGGACACGTAAAACGATAACACCCATGAGCTTAGCGTGATGGTTGCCATGATCATTCAATATACCAAAAGGTGACTGTTGGATTTGTGTCCTGGAGGCAGTCTACAGTTGTCAAAATGAATCCATGGATTTAGGAATGGTCTCGGACCGTTCACGCGTTGAAAACAGAGACCTGTTTGCCGTAGAACTCCTCGTTTGACCAAGGCTTTCCTCTACGAATTTAGCTAAACCAATAGGACCTGATCCATGTCCAGATCATTCCTGAACTGCGCACGTGCCTCGTTTTGCTTGCTGACACCTGTAACCTAGAGATTAATAAAAACAGCTGCAGAAAGTCGAGTCAGGTGCAGAAAGTGGCTGCATTCCGCAGATAATGAGAAAAATCTAAGTCAAATAGCAAACACAAAAATATAGTTAGAAAACCACTTAAATGCTCTCTTAGAATCAATATGTAATGATCTTTGATAGCTTATGAGGCACTGGTGAGGGAAAAAGGTCTAGGAAAGCGTGTAGAAGAGATGTAGTTTCAAGGCTTAACAGCTTGAAGCTCTCACCTTGCAATCTTGTGTTTCTCTTTTCATAGAGAACTTTCACCATATGGGTCATGTGAAAGAATACTTTTCTAAAACCCTTCTCATCCTCTGACATATTATTAGCTCCTCCTTCATGAGACATGCTTACTGAAGCTTCAGAAGCAACTTGAGGTGAAACTTTTGGTGGAGATTATGGCAAATGTGCTCTCCTTGTCCTTGTCCCAACTTGAGAACTTGCACCCACAAGCTTTCCTTCTCCTATCTTGAGCTTCAACCTTGTAAGCATCACAAACACTTGCAAACAATTAAATCCTCACATCAACAAATAAAACCTATGATGTGATACCAAACTTGATTTGTATATGTATGTGCTTGAGGATTATGTAATTTCAAGTTAATGAAATGAGTTTTTATAGCGATTTAAGTTGAATTCATACACATATGTAAACATGAATTTAACTCATAAATTGGAGAAAATAGTAGAGAATAAAATCATAACAGTAACCACAAAACAACAAGTGATGAAGGAGTTCACCCCTACTGGGCTACGTGTCCTGGTCTAGCTTCCAATGCTTGGCCCTCATTTATTATGCTCGAAAATGATGATTACAATGAGTTATAGTGCTCAAATTGCTTCAAAACCTGCTCCAACAGCTTCAGAGCTATCAAGAACCCTTGTTTATCCTCTTTCTTCTCCCAAAAATACCCAAAACTGAGAAAGTTATGCCTCTTTCTCTCTTTTTCCCAATTTTGCTGCTAAACTCCCCACAATTCAACCCAAACCTAGCATGGGCATTCCGAACGTGGAAACTACACTCCAAACCTGCCATAATTCCCACTTGACCGACGAATTTTTAGGACCATTAAAATGTCCTCCAAGCCCCCAAATTTTCGCGCACCCCTCATCACCTTGGGTCCATAGGACATGGGGGTTGCCCCCTTCGTTGGCGGTTAAGTATAGCGTTTTTCAGGCGTGTTCACATGTGTGGTGCAAAGATGGAAATTTAGTCTAGAATTGGCGGTTTAGGTTAGTGAGGCCGTTAATGCCGCGGTGTTCACATGGGCGGATAAGGAGGCGGTTACGCTGGCAGGTATGGCAGAGGTTCATATGGCGAGTGGTTAAATTAACGTGGTTATCACATGGGAGTGCAGCAGAGGTTACAATTAATGCCATGAGGGCAGGCTAGGGCATAGCCCCTGGCCCCTTGCCCATGGTCTCGTGGCATTGGGGTGGTTAATGTCTAGGCCTTAGCTCGGCCCCCCTTGCAATATGTGCCCATACTACACAATATAACAAATATTTTATGCCCACCATTAACAAGGAACACGTGCAGCGGAGTGGTAAAGGTTGTAGTTTGTATATATAAGGTTGTGGGTTCAAAACCCATGGAGGTGCAGTTCTGACCTACAAAAATTTTAGTGGCCACCAAGGTGCCATGTGGAAGCCTCTGGTTGGGCCACATGGTAGCCTGTGGTTGGTCCACATCACCACAAGTCATCCTCCAATCAAATTCAACCTAGTCAGCGCCACTGAGATGCCAGTAGTACGTACTGTTGACTGGGTAGCCCTGCACAAAATTTTGCTTGTTTGGCACATCGATTAGAACTCATTTCCGAGAGCATATGACATCTGTTTTTCATGAAACAAGTTACGCTGGATTCAAGATGATGAGATATATACAATCATTTAGGTTTCACATCAATCCAAGAACTTTCATTTTTGAGCATATTTGTGAGCACCAGATCAACCAGCAAGACTACTGAAAACCAAAACATACTTCCCATGGAGATTTATAACTTAGCTTGATGCAATATTTACAATGAAAATCCTGCTAAAAATCAAAACCAACATAACGAACATGAAAATCCATACCGCTTATTGGAGCTTTATAACATAGCACATTGTGTTATTTACAATAACAATTATATATATATACCAAAATTCCTTTGCCTCAACCGAAAAAAAATGAAGGATATGTAGCCTACATCTAATCAACCATCTCCCATGTAGCTTCTTCAGACCCAAGATAAATATCGAATGTAGGTGGATTTTCTTTCTTAAACTCATCCGAAAAATATCCCTTGTCACTCCTCTTGTAAGGATGATGATGATGATGATCGTAATGCCTGTCAGAACCAGAACTAGAATAATACATGTGTCTATCACCCCTCCTATCCAGAGTATCCAAGGATCTGCCATCTCTAATCATGTCCTCTCCATCCAACTTGTACTCACCATGAGATTTGTTGTCATATGCCCCATTAGTTTTGTCCTCATGCTCATGGCTGATCCGAAGTGGTCCCTGTCGCTGCAATTATGACAAACTCTAAAGTATCACTGCATTTACCTCTTCTTGTTTCTCCTATGCTTGTATGATTTTGTCATTGTATGCCTTGCAACTCCTTATTTCTGCCTTTAAGCTTCTCAGTGTCTCTGCCAAATCAGAAGAGCATCCAACACCATGTTGTTCATTTGATTCATAAGGAGAGTCTTAGGAACTGTAGTCTACCATCTTTCTAGTCATATTTAATATTCTTCCTACAAGGTATATCATGTAAGCTAAACGAAATCACAATAGACCTATTTACCTTAGTATAATTCGGGGAGGATACCTTGTCTAAAAAATCAACAAATAAACGCGATACATTTATAGCATAGTCATGACAACATATAGAAATATAACACATAAGCATGTAACCATATATCCATCATTCTAACTAAGGTCTAGTCATTAATCCATGACCATATCAACTACACATACCATGACCCCATGCATCACAACAACAACCATATCACTAGACACTAACAGTATGCAAGCACAAACAACATGTAACCAATCATACACCCATGATGACACACTTCACACAAAAACATCCTCTTTCGCATGGCAACATCACTACAACCATGACTGACACCATGCATATGCAACAAGCATTCAAGGATGATTAACACACGCGCAACCGACATGAATGCATGACCAACACACATCCCATCCAATCTGAGGGGTGAACCATGCTCTGATACCACTATGTGGTATCATGTATGACCCAAAGAGAGAAAAAACCACTCAATACCACTCTGTAACACCCTCCTCCCACATCTACCCAAGTAACCAGCCAACCAATGTAAATATGTGATGAGAAGTTAGCATGATATGATTCGACCTCCTAAGTCACCTTAAGGAAGTGAAACCGACAGAAACACACCATACAAACCTTCCACGTCAACAACAGGACTCCCAGGAAATATCCTAACCTCTTAGGTAACCAGCCCTTTGGTCCCACTGAGATTTTAGACTAATTAACCCTCAGACGTTCCCATGATATGGGCATACCAGCGTCCAAAAGGCTCTGGATGCTCCCACAACATTGTATGTCAGTGTCCTAGGACTATTTTGCTCAATGATGTGCCAACGTCCCCGGGATTTGAGCCACTTTTTCAGCCTCAGATCCTAGGGCACTGCCCAGAACTCAATGACACTTTCAAAATCCATGATTTACATAATAACAAGTCTTACAAATAAAAAACTGACTCCATGACTAGGTCTGACCATCCCCAACTGGGATTCACATTTTATCAAACACTTGGCATCAATGCAATCTACAGGAAATGAATATAAGAAATAGCATAAATGGATGGTAACTCCCTTAATTGTCTTGACATCAATTAGGTCTTTCAGACATTATCCTTTCAATTACAAGTAAATACATGAAATAACCATGGCAATAACTAGTCATATAATCATGCTTATAACCAGCGTTAAACCATGAAAATAATAATGAGATAACAACCATTAAATCCACATATTAACAAGTACCAAAGAAACAGAACTTACCTTTTATTAAACATAGGCAAATCTGACCAAGTTCGGGACTTCCACGTACCACCTGACCGTAGACATGGCTTAACCAAATCTTTCTTTCATCCAATCACCCCCGTGACATATTCCAAGCATGAATGTGGGATCTCATGGATAAACCAATCCAAAAACAACCAAGGGAATCTAAAGGTTAAACCACTTCCACCCTCACCAAATAATGATCTCACCAAAACCGGCATCGAGATCACAAAACCAAACCGAGCTAGGAATGCCTTTAGGCTCCATCACTATCCTTGAGGAATTTTCTATCTCCCTGTCTCTCGGTCTTTATCGCAATCCATACCAAATCACTAGGCCTTAAACAAGGACACCAGTCTCTCAGGCTTTACCGCAATCCACACTGGATCACTAGGCCCTAAACTAAGACTCCACCCTCAAGCTTTACCGTGTATCATGCCAAAATCGGTCAAGGGATTCCTGGGCCTTTGGGATTTTCCTGAAACCAACTCCATCTCGGATTCCAAAGCTCAAAACCGAGAAATAAATCCTGTCACACCATGGCTATCCAAAAAAGGAAAGTTTGGGTTGAAAACCATTGTCATAACCTATAAAAACCATGTTACAGACAACAAGAGAACCATACACCAACATGCAAAGCCATACATGTCAAAACCAACTAGGAAATCACACATGCAACATGTTACCTACAAGTATTCCTGCTGAAGCTACTTGATCTTGCTCTTCTTTGCTTTCTCCTTGATTTCCTTCATTTCCTTTGCTTGATTTTTCTTCCTTGCTCCAAAGCTAGAGTGCTCCAAGAAAAATCTAAGTGTCCAAGAGTGTGTGAGAGAAAGAGAGAGAGAGAGAGAGAATAATGAGAGAGCCCCAAAACTGAACTAACATAAATGTTACAAACTGATCCTCAGAAGCCTTTTTATCAATTATGCCTCTATTTTCTTCATTTTCCATTATTTTCCTTCAATTTCCTCCTCACATGCAACCTATAACCTTTCACCTTCCTTTTCTCCTATTTTATTTTATTTTCAAAAAATAAATGTGCCAAAATACGTTTTTCCCCTTTTAATGCCTTAGCCATCTCCTTTGCCAATTTCCTTTAGCCACAAACACATCCAATGATACCCACTAAGATATCTTTGCCCAACATTCAACTTGGAATACGTGTCCCTTAATCGTGGTCTTATTTTGCCTTTATTAACTTTTATAACATGAACTTTTAACCAGGGGCTGTTACAATATAAATTGAATTAACTTTTTGAAATATTTCAATGTTAAACAATTTAGACAATATAATTAATGATTTTTTCTTGATATTGTTAGAAAAATTTAAAAAATCACACAGTCCAAATAAAGGAGGGAAGGTGTGAATTAGATATTATATGAATACATTTTAAAGTTGGAATTATAGGGTGTTTTTTTTCTAAAAGTATATATTAAATATAATTTATGTCTAGGTTACTTCTTAATATCTTATTCCCAAACCATATATATTGTTTTGACTCTGCACTACTTTGAGTTGTATTAGATTTTGTTAGACTCAACTACTTATAATTAGTTCATATTTTAGATTTGCTTTAAATTAAAATTATGTACCACAATACTTCTAAGTCTTCGATCATTAACTTATTTCCTTACATTTTTGAAAAACTCTTAACTAATAAGAAACAAATTTTTTAAATCTAACTTTAAAACCAAAATAATAATTTCAACAAATCACCATCCAATAGATATTTAATATCCAATATGATCATATATATGATACCTATGAACAACTATCCTTTCACCCCATATATGAAGCACGCATACTAAAATCATGCTATGCAAAAAGGCTGACAAGTAGTTATAAATGAAAGTATAAAGAAGCGAGTTGTCTTTACCTTTGGTAGGCTTTCATAATATGGATGAACCACATAGGTCATGAATATAAATCATGCGATGTGGAAATGTTGATTAGTAGTTTTTTTTTTAACATAGTTGGTTACTTTTTATATATTGCAAAAAAGAAAAAAAAGGGAAAAGAAGCTAGTTCCTTGTACAATCAGAGGAGGGCAGGTTCAAAAGTAGTGCGCAAATGGGAGTGCAGTCCCCACAACTACTTTTGTCGCCCAAAAATCATAAACTTCAAAACTTAAGTGCTGGTGACGTGGATCTGAGCTGTGGTGTAACTTTCCAAAAATTTACTTGAACTCCTTAAGCCTTGCACGGAGACCAAACCCGCACTTAACTCTAGAAAAGGCGGATATAACCAAAAACCATTATTCTCGGAAAGTCAAAATATATACAAAAACACGGGAATTTCCACTTTTCCGAAGCCTTGGTGTGATTTTCAATGCTTACCTTTATTAGGCTCGATCTCCACTGTAGAAAATCCTGCGTAAGATCTGACCGATCAAACAATGTGCAAGTCACTTCACCACCGTCGATCCATTCGCAATAGATCCAACGACAGGTAGGGATTTCAAGTGGGAAAAATGCATGGAGAATACCCTCCCCCCCGATAAAGTGGTATTCTCACCCACCCTCTTGTTACATGTCCATCAGTGAGTGGAATCGGGTGGTTCCCTCCTAAAACCACTTACTGCTTAAGCTCTGCCTGAAATACCATTCCTACTTAAAATCCCGCCTTTTCTCTTTGACTAACTCTCGAGCAAGATAGCGCCTGATGGTCATAGATTTGCCACCATCGATGGCTGCAAAAACATTTCCGAGATCCTCTTCTGTTGCAACTGAAGTCAATCCTTGATTGTTGATCTCCAAGATCCAATGATACCTGTGCGATGAATCTTCCTCTGTCTCCTCACTCTTACTTTGTGGCATTTCTTCATTGATTTGTGGTTTTTGGTCCTGATTTAATGGTCTCTATTAAGGAAAGACATAATGCTGTTGATTGCCAAACTGTCTCAAGTCCCCTGGGAGCCTGCGCAGGTGCATGTGGATCATGGTATACTTTCTCGATCCTCATATTGGGTGAGGGGGTCAAGGGATATATTCTGCATAAACTTCATTATTCTCTTTGACAATCCCAATTGGTCTGTCAATTGCTTTGTTGGCATGGCTATCAGCGTCCTTATTTTGGTTTCTCAAGATGTGCTTTAAGGTTATATTTCCCAGACTTTCAAAACTTGTTCTGATCCTTTGATAAATTTTGTTGATGGCTATGCTTTTGAAGTCCCTTTTGGCATCCAGAGCAACTATTATGATAGTTGAGTCCCCTATTATTATAGGGTCCTTGAATGCATTTTTGTTTAAAAGCCTTGTGCCTAGGAGAAGGCTGTATGCTTCAGCCCTGTTGTTTGTCATTTCTCCCAGGCTCCATTCATAGGTTATTATTTTGTTTCCATTTGGATCTAGTATAACTCTGCTTCCCCCTGCTTTACCTGGGTTATTTTTTGCAGCTCCATAAAAAAAAGAATGTCTCTTCTGTTCTTTTATCCATTCTGCAAATTCTTTATCCTCCAATCTTAATTTCCATTTCTTGTTTGTGTAAAATTCTTTATTTTTTGCTATAGCTTCTACTTTTGCTTTGTTTTCTAACATTGCTTTGCTGTACCAGTGTTTCTCTTATTGTTGTAAATTGTTTTGGTCGATTTTTGAGATTCCATTTGTACTTATTATCTATGCAACTTGGCTCCAAGTTTTTGCTAGGATCTTGCCTAGATTTGGCTTTTGTTCTTTGAAGATGCATTTGTTTCGAGCTAACCAAATTTGCCAACACAGGATTGAAGGGAGACATTTCCATATCTTATTTATTGTTGCCTTTTTTTTCTTTGTATATGGGTAGCTTTTATCCCAATTTTTATGAAGAGTTGTCAACTGAATTGCTGGATTTATGTTTATTTCCAAAGGACTTGTTGCCTGAATCCAGCACTCTCTCACCACCATACAGTTTATGAAGAGGTGTTGGATTGTTTCTTCCTCCTTTTGACACATGACACATTTTGAGGGCCCTTGTATTCCTTTTTTTTTTTAATTTTCAGAGGTAAGAATTTTTCATTTGAGAAGGGTCCAAGTGAAGACTTTAATTTTGGGCAAACTCTCTAAATTCCATGTTGCCTTCCATAGACTCCAATCATTTTGATTGTGAAGTTTTTGGAGGAGGTTGTACCCCGATTTCACTATGTAATCCCCTCCATTTGGGTCCCAAACAAAATCATCCTGCTCTTCTTTGTTGATGGGTGTGGCCCCTTCTATATGAACTTTTAAAAATTCTCACTTATTTTTTAGACTTGGTGGAGTAGTCAACTTTTTCCATCTTACTCAATTATTCTGATCTCAATCCGAAATAGAATAAAAAGTGTTAAAACTTTTCTCTTCCATCCATCTCTGGAGTCCTCTTAAACTTTGTTGTTGATTTAAGGGGGTTTTCCCCATTATTCTATCCTCCCAGATAGAAATTATTTTGCCATTCCCTGGATTTTTGGATATTTGATCTCTAATAAGAGGAATTATCCTTTTAGCCAATTTCCAAATTTGGGTGCATGGCCTATCTGGAATAGTATCAGTGAGCAGCTTTGTTCTATGACAGTTTAAGTATTTCATTGTTAGAACTTTTTCCCACCAGTGACCGTTCCCATTTATCATTCTACAGATAATTTTTGTCCCTAGGGCAATGTTCATTAGTCCTGGCAGGCGTATTGCGTATAACTTGCTCCCATCTAACAAGGATGAATTTTTTATTATCTTATTTTCCTCCTTGCCTGAGGAAGCTTCTTATTATCAGTTCCATTTGCTTGTGGACACTTGCCGGAGCCATAATGATTGCATACTGATATATAGGCAAGGCCGAGAGAAGTGTTTTAATCAATGTCACTCTTCCTGCCAGGTTGAGCCACATCACTCCCCAGTTCTGGATTTTTTCCTTCATTCTCTCCACTTGCTTGTTCCAGACTTCTGACTTTACCACTTTCTTTGCTAAGGGAAACCCAAGATAAGTGAAGTGGCTCCAATTTATTTGTAAAGGTATTTCCATTATTTGTGAGATATGCTACATTGTTATTTGGACTTGTTTAAAAATTCTCCTGGAGCTAGGAGAAATTCATTGAAGACTTTTTTGAATCGTCTTGCTATAATGCAGGATGCCCCCCCTATGAGAAGGGTATCATTTGCAAAGAGAGAGTGGTTTATATCTTTCACTCCTCTCGAAATTTGGATCCCTGTGATTTTTTTCTCTTTTCTTTGATTTTCAAGCATAGCGCTCAACGATTCAGCCATGATGATGTACAAGAATGGAGAAAGCGGATATCCTTTCCTCAGCCCTCGTGTGCTTTGGAAAAATTTACTAGTTCATTCATTGATCAAAGGAGCGCTCCATGGATTTGATATACATTTCTGGTTAATCTCTATGAAGTTTATTGAAAAGTCAAACTTTTTGAGCGTTGCTGCAAGAAAGTTATGGTTAACTCTATTAAAAGCTTTAGCCATATCTAACTTAACAATCATTCTTTTCTCTTTTCTTTGGATATCGCTGTGAATAACCTCCTGAACAATTATCACATTGTTAGTGATTTGCCTCTTGGGGACAAATCCTCCTTGGTTTTCTGAAATTATTTCCAGAAGTAATTTTTTCATTCTGTTAGCTAAAATTTTGGTGAGAATCTTATAAGACAAGTTGCAAAGGGAGATTGGCTTATATCTGTGAAAAGTTGTAGGATTGGGTTCTTTGGGGATGAGGGCTAGGAAGGAGGATTTTGTATCTCCCCCAATCTTTTTTTCTGGAAAGCATTTTTGAGCATTCCCATTAGATCTTTTTTTGACAATGTTGTCTGTAAAAGGCCATTGTAAACCCATTTTGACCTGGTGCCTTATCAGGGTGGAGATTCTACACAGCTTCCCTGACTTCTTCCTCAGTAATTTCTTAGTCTAATTCCTTGTTTTGCTGGTCGTTTATTTTTTTTATATGCTGAAAAATTTCTTCATTCGTTGCCTACTAGTCACTTGTTGAGAGTAGTTCTTTAAAATGTTTATGGGTTGCATTTTTTATTGCTTCAACTCCTTTTATTTCTTAACCATTTACTTGAATCTGTTCAATCTGGTTTTTTTACCTCCTTATTTTCATTTTATTATGAAAAAAGGTTGTATTTTTGTCATTGAATTTTAGGCAGAGGCATTTTGATTTCAGTATGCTTTCCTCTTCTTCTTGCCTATTTTGCTTATATATTTCCAGATATATTTCCTTTCTTGAATATTATCTTGCTTACTTTCTTCCTTATTCTCTTTTTCCTTGCAAAGATTATCCATTTTTTTTTGCAATTTGATTTCCCTAGCTTTGTCCCGAAGATCATTTTCTCTTGCCTAATTTTTCAAGTGCATCGTTAGGTTCTTTAGCTCAGTTTCCCAAACATACTGGGGAGATCCTGTGACACTTCTTTTCCAACTGTCCTTTATTTGTTTGCCAAAATCTTCTTTGCTATCCCAAATTGAATTATATTTGAAGGGAATGGGTTCTTGATTTTTCTGCTTTCCCAAGGTTAGCACCACTGGCTTGTGATCTGAAGCTGAGTTGTGAACAATTTTACTTTTCACAAGAGTATAAGAAGTTGTTATGCTTTCATGAATAAGGATTTTGTCCAACCTTTCTTTTATGTTGTTTTTCCCTATTCTTTTGTTTCTCCAAGTGTATTTTCCATTTCTTGGCGAAATGTCTATTAATTTGTGCTCTTCTATTATTCCTTCAAGAGCTTCTCTTGAGTGATCGTTTTGGAAGATTCCGCCAAAATTTTCTTTTATATTCCTTATCAGATTTAAGTCTCCTCCCAAGATTAAGTTTCCACTTTGTCTCTCTGCAATTTCTTCTTTAACTGATTTCTAACATTGTTCTTTCTCTCTATAGTGATTTGGGGAGTACACATTTATAATGTTATACTGTTCTTTTGTATTGAATTTTCTCAACTTTGTTTGAATCTAGTGTCTGCTGATTTTTTGGGTCATTAATTCCAATTTTCTTTTATCCCAAATGGCGCTGATTCATCCTGATGCTCCCGTGGCTTCTAACGCTACTCCTCCATAATTTTTTAGATTTTGAATAATTTTTTTATTTTCTTGCTTGTTTAGTTGGTCTTTTGGCTCACATATATGTCTGGTTGCTCCTTAGCTAAAATGTCTCAAGTTGCATTGACTTTAAAGGGGGTACCAAGGCCGCGACAATTCCAAGGGACCGTTATCATTATTTACTATTGTGTTGGTGTGATCCTTCCTTTCCTCTTTGCTGAGTTTTTTCACAACTTCCTGTTTGTTTCCCAAGGAATGAGTCCATTGGCTATTGCGTTGCTAGGGCCATTTCTTTAGTTGCTGCTTCATCTCTGATTTCTTTATTGGATTTCCTTCCCACTTTTTTTTGTTGGTCCTAGACTTGGGGGATTTCTTTGGCTTTGTTTCTTGTTAGAATGCGGTCCATTAGGGGAGGCGGTGAAAAGGATATAGGGTTGGGGGAGGATATGAGAGCTAAAGAGATAGGGTTTGAAGGTGGGGATCTGGGAGAGGGTAGATCAAATGAGTCTTCTAATGGCTCAAAAGGGTTCGGAGTTGTGTGATCCGGAGGAGTAACCTTTGCTAGAGGCTGAGAGGTTGTTTTGTTTGCTTCTTGGGACTGATAGATATTTGATGTGGTTTCCTTATTCATAGATTTTTTCCTTTTCACTTATTCCCATGTAAGTTCTTGCTCTTCTACATTTTCATGCTCTATTTTTTTAAAACACCTATTTGCAAAATGACCATACTCGTGACATACCTTGCACTTAACTAGTATTTGCTCGTAGTCCAGCTGCTGAATGTGAGTCCACTGGTCGACCTTGATATTTATTGCCTCTAGGAGGCCTTTTCCGAGATTTACTTTCACACATATTCTTGCGCACGCATGCATGTTGTCTTTTGGCTCACATCTGTCAATATATTTGCCCACTGTGTTTCTTATGGCCTTTACAGATTCGTCTCCCTAGCAGTGAAGAGGAAGATGTGGGAGCCTGACCCACACAGGTACTGCATTTGGGACACCCATCTTTAGACCAAAGTTTGGTGTCCCCCTGTTTAGGTATAAACCTTTGGAGTCCATGAATTAAGGTCCGTTTCTAAATATCAGGTCTTTGTCCTCCTTTGTTTCAAAGAGAAAGGTGTAGTAACCCCTTCCACAAAATCGTATTTCTATTTTCCCCTGTGTGGTTGCATTCTAGTTTCTTTCCACCCATTTTTGCATTGATTTGGGTGAAGGCCATAGCCCAGTGAACTATACAAGTAGTCTGCGTTTTTCCAGAGAGATGGTTGCTCTTCTTTGAAGTGTTGGAGGGAGAGAAATCTCTAGGATACTTTTAAGTTTCTTTACAAATTTATTCACTAATGGCATGTTCCTTGGAGCTCCATTCTTTGTGATCAGAGATGCAAAGGCTTCTGCGTTTTCTTCATTCCCTGGTTGCGAGGAAGGGTGAGGATCTCCCTCCTCAGAGGGTTGCATGGTTTAGTTGGCCTCAGCAACAGGACGCTGTCGAGAGAGGGATTTGTAGGGGCAGCGGCAGCTAGGTCAACGCAGGCTTGCGCTGGGTTGTTGCGCGCATCTCAGTCACTCTAGTAAAAATGTTGATGAGTAGTTATAAAAGTATAAAGAAGTGAGCTGGTTTTAGTGTGATTTTTTTGGAAGTTGTTTTGGTTTAATTTCTCTAAAATTTAGCAAGAATTTATTGAAATCTCAAGTTTGATGGGTAATCCATGTACAATCGAAGTGAGCTAGGAGTAGGGTTTTTCAAAATGCTGAATACTCGTTTAAATAACACAAATTAAGACTTCACCTCAAATTTTTCTATGGGATTTCAATACCAAAATTCCATAAAGTCACACTAAAACAACTCCATGGAAAAAAGAAATTAAAACTTTTTCTACTAAACCACCTAAAACTTAGAATTAGAAATAAATTAAGCTTATTTGTTAATGATAACCCTCTACCTTGCTCTACACTAAGCTAAGTTGTACATTACTGAATTACTTACAACTTACCGATGTACGCTACTTTGTTAATCCAATGTGGTGTTCCATTCACCCAATCCTCCAATAAAATAGAACCAAGCAGAACACCCGACAAATGCATAAAGATGCAAAATGAACTAAACCCATTTAGGCATACATAATGAACATAAGCAATAGGAAAATGTGAGTATATCTGGAATATGACATGGAGGATTAATTCACACATATGACAAATTCATTTGTGAATGCAATATGATTTATAAGGATTTTCAATGTAAAGACTACATTATTAGGATGGTGTGTAGTTTAAAAAAATTATTAAAAAAAAAAAAAAAATTTAAGATTATAAAATATTTTTGGGTAATAAGTTATTAAATTTTAGAATTTTGGGAGTCTATAAGTTTTTAATGGTTTTGATTCTATTTTCACTTTAAAAGAATATTCATATATTCTAATTATCTAATTTTTATTATCTAACTTTTTGAATTCTTTTTACCAAATTTGGGAGGAAAAAAGAAAGAAAGCACGAACTATCATCCAAACTAACTATTTTGTTAAGTACAGCATAAACTTATTAGTCCCTGCCTCAGCATGGGACTATAGCGATCGATATCGATCTAATTCCATATTAATTTGGGCGTACACAATCATTTAACCAAAGTTTTAAATAAACATTTCATCGTTTCTTTTGTTTTATCCAAAGTTTTTAGTTTGAGGTCTTATTGCCGGACCAATTGATTATACACGGTACTGATTGTTTAACCAATGTTTTGTGATATTGCAATACTTCAACAAGTTTTATTGTGACATGACGTTCCTTCTTTGGGCTGGGACGTGGAGAGTGAAGCGCTGCATGGAAGGCATCTGTTCCCCTCTGAAGCTTCCAGCTCCGGGGTTTTTCTCCTTATATTCTAGCTTCCCTACTTGGCTTCAGTGTTTTTTCACCTCTCCCTGCGCCCGGGCGCAGGACTCCTCTATCATACAAGCACTCTTTTTGCTTTCTCTGTTTCCTCCTGGTTCGGCATCCCTCTGGTGGTGGTCAGCTTCCCTTCGGCGTGTGGTATTTTTCCCTCCGGTATCAGGTCAGATCTCGTTTTTTTACGCTCTATAACCAGTTTAAATGGAATCTGTTTATTAGATAGCTGCAATCTGGTTTGTAAGTAAATGATAGTTTTTCTCCTCATCTTATGGTTCAGCACAGTTTTCTTATATAAAATAGCTTTTTAAATCTGCTAGTCTCATATCATGAGATTTATTGCTTAGCTTGTTTTTATTATCTGGTCAAATGGTATCCCATGATTTCTCATGGTCATCAATGTCGGGCAATTTAATTTCTAGGTGGCTAAGCTTTACTCTGGCAGTCTTTAGATTTCTGAATTTACTGATTATAAGTTTCATGGGTCTCCTCCTCGCATATATTGTATGGAGATGCTTTCCTGGGGCTGGTCGTAGGATTTGGGCAGAAGAAAGTTACTGATCTCAACTCAACTGCCTTGGGGTTCCGAACTCTTCGACTACACGGATTCCCGGTGTCCTCAGGTAGATATATACCCGGTACATTTTATTACTAATTACTAAATCGGTGGTTTCAAGAAAGTTGAATTCTAATATCCGTAATTTTTCGGTCTCTCTCATGGATCTGCTTTAATAAATGTTTTCATTTTATTTCATCTCAGATGTTTTGGAATTTTTCAAAGATCAAAATGGGAAGTTTGCAGGCTGCTCTGCCAATGTTGAGACAGAGGCAGAGATGAGAGGCATTCTCAGTTTATTTAGGGCCTCCCTTGTTGCCTTTCCTGGGGAGAAAGTCCTGGAAGAGGCTCAAATATTCTGTACATCATATTTACAAGAAGCCCTAAAAACGGTTCCGATCTCCAATGATAGTCTTTCACGAGAGGTGAGGCAGCGATACCAATTCAAATTCACAAAATAGAGTATTTTATTGTATGCCTTCTAGATTTTTTAATAGCAACAATACTGTGGCTGGCAGATCGAATACGTTATTGAATATGGTTGGCTCACAAATTTTCCGAGATTGGAAGCAAGGAATTACATGGACGTTTTTGGAAAGGACACTAGTCCCTGCATTAAGTACGTACAGTATATTTATATTATATATTGTAGCAGGCCCATCATTTTATCTGATCAAAGTCATCTAAATTACAGGAGTTTTATGTTAACTCCACTTTGCATTCACCTTTTCAGGACGACGACCATGACCCAGAAGCTTTTAGAACTAGCAAAATTGGAGTTCAATATCTTTCACTCCTTACAACAAAAAGAGTTAAAACAGCTCTCCAGGTAATGATCAGCTGTCACCAGGATTATCATGTCTTTTTTTACAGACAAATTCGGATTTGAGCGGTCTCATATTCAAAATATTATATTATTTTGTGTGCATATGGTGGAAAGATTCGGGTTTCTCTCAACTCACATTCACTCGGCATCGTCACGTGGAATTCTACACATTGGCCTCCTGTATTGCCACTGAACCCAAACATTCAGCATTCAGATTAGGCTTTGCCAAAACGTGTTACCTTGGAATAGTTCTGGACGACATCTATGACACTTTCGGAACGATGGAGGAGCTCGAACTCTTCACAGCCGCAATTAAGAGGTAGAGGTGGTGCTGACTAATTAGCTTCCTTAGATCGATGGTTTAATCCAATAAAAATTAGCAACTAACTGTGTGTGCGTATGATGATCAGATGGGATCCGTCCGCTAGGGAGTGCCTTCCAGAATATATGAAAGGCATATATATGGTGTTTTACGATTGCGTTAATCAAATGGCTCGAGAGGCGGAGAAGACTCAAGGCCGAGACACGCTCACCTATGTTTGAATTACGGTATGGAAAATATTAACCCATACAGACATTTGCAGTGAAAAACATATTTATTTTCTTCTCATAATGTTCATAGGTTTGTAAAATATTGGGGCATCCAAACTGAGGCTAACTTAATTCGCTTTGCATGTACTGTACTGGTGCGTAGTGGGAAGCCGTATTTGATGCGTTTCTGGAAGAAGCAAAGTGGATGTCCAGCGGTTATATACCGACGTTTGAGGAGTATTTGGAGAACGGGAAGGTGAGTTTTGGGTATCGAGCAGCCACACTGCAACCCATTCTCACGTTGGATATTCCCCTCCCCCTTCATGTCCTGCAGGAGATTGATTTCCCATCCAGTTTCAATGACGCGGCATCTTCCATCCTTCGACTACGAGGTGACGTGTGCGGCTACCAGGTAAATTGGCATTGCAGCTTCTATATTGCTTCTATCTCAAATCAAACATAAAGTAGCGCAATTAACTGTTTTTCCTTTTGGATTTGGAGTTGAAATGAAATTGGATGATATTGAATGCAGGCCGAGCGGAGCCGTGGTGAAGAAGCTTCATCTATATCGTGTTATATGAAGGACAACCCTAGAGCAACAGAGGAAGATGCTCTGAATCACATAAAGAGCATGATAGAGGAAAAGATGAAAGAAATAAATTGGGAGTTTCTGAAACCAGACAGCAATGTTCCCATCTCCTCCAAGAAGCATGCTTTCGACATTCTGAGAGCTTTTTACCACCTCTACAAATACCGAGATGGCTTCAGCATTGCCAACAGTGAAACAAAGAATTTGGTCATGCGGATTGTACTTGAACCTCTGTCTCTCTAGATACAAATCACAATGTCATGTGGGTGGCATTCGTAGGCACACCCATATGTGTAAATGGTAGGCCATTTGTGTAAACTCCAAGGCACATTAGCCATTTTTTCCCCGTGGCTGATTAAATACTATGATCTTTAATAGCCATACTTTTTTCCATGGTTGATTAAATATTATGATTTTAATTTTTATAGTCCCGAGATTTTACATTATGGGTTACCAATTCCTTTAATGAATTTAAAAGTTTGAAATAATTTAAGAATCATTTACTAATTAAAATGAAAGACCTTATTGCGTACATACTACAAAGGTTTATTTAGTAATTAAAATGAAAGAGCAGGTAAATACGATTAAATACGGTGATCAGGCTTCCACGTTGCTTCAGTATCAGGCTTCCACGTTGCAACTGCCACGTCATGGATAATGTACATAATGGCTCTCTCAATCACCGTCTCAGTTTCGTTTAGGGCTACCTCGGCAGGGACTACCGCCACGACAGTGGCTCCCTTGTTTTATTTAAAAATTAATGTAACGAAAAGATCTGAGCTCACTATCTGCACTGTAAATGTCCCTTGCCGCTCTCCGTAAATCTATCAATTGAATTTTAAATGCACATCAATAATTTCATTGTCATTACCAAGTTAGTCAAATTAATGTAACTTTATCTTTATCATCACTTAATATTCTTAAGTTTTTCTGTGAGGGTAGAAAATATTTCAACTTCTGTGGTGTGATGGATTCCAAAATTCAAAATTATAAGTGGTCATAATTAGCTTGAATTCCTGTTATCCAAATAGTGTAAGAGGATTTGAATTCTACGTACTTGTAATTTTTTATGTAGTCTTAATTCTCGTTAATAGAAGTTCCCGTCCCCTTTGCCCTGCGTTTAGTTTGTCCCTGAATTTCCTTTCGCGTTTCTGAAATTACATTTCTATATTGCTCTGAGATTTACTTCTTGCAATTTGTTTTCACTGTCGCTAAAAAAATCTTAACTCATTTGGGTAGAAATTGAAACCTCGGGAAAACAATATTAATTATATGATAAAAAGACACTGTCGCAAACCACCCAGGTAATTACCGACCCGGGGCATTGCAATATTTGTGGAAGTTCAGAGCAAGACGATGAAGAGAAGATTCCAGAATGTTAATGGTTACATAAGTTTCAATGGCCGATGTGGTTTAGCACACTGGCGGTCAACCAGAGATGAGATGAAAAAAAAAAGAACCTTTATTACCAAAATTGTGTGTCCTTTCAGCCCATAGAATTGCAATCAATTCATTCATTTACAAAATACATTCATAATATACATCTTATATTCTGGCAGTTGGGCGGCCATCATGCTGCAGCACCAACAGGTGATGGATCCCTTTCCCTGTGCTTCTATTTCGTGACCGAACTGAACTGTGTTCCAATTACAGTTTGGAGTCCAACAGCTGACATAAACCGCGCATCACAGTGAATCGTCCTTTAATTCTGCGTTCTTTCATTTTACTGCGGCTTCAGCGGAATTGAAGTGTATTTCAATTTCAGTTTGGAGTCCAGCAGCTGAGAAACATCACGCATCTCAATGAATCATCCTTTAATTCTGCGTTCTTTGATTTTCCTGCTGCTTCTCGAAGATGAGGAGTCAGATTCGCTTCAGAAACCGAAGAAGCAATAGCAGATTTCAGGGCAACAGCAGCAGCGCCAACGCTAGTGGCAGAAGCAATCCCAAAAGTATTAGGAGAAATAGAGAATAACTTGGGCGTTATTAGTAGATTCTTGAAATGGAAGGCCTTCTGATCTGTGAAGATTCTGAAACCCTCGATTGCTCCCACAGCCGCCATACAAGAAGCCCTCTTTGAAATAGAATTCATTTTTCTTTTTTCCCTTGCTTTCTTTGGATTTAGATTTGCTCTTGGATAGCAAACACAACAGCAGCAATTGTGAATTTGCAGACTGAGTTTGCACTTCAGAATTAGTTGTGTATTTATATGTGTAGGTTACCCAGAAAGCCAAGAAGAAGGGAAGAGAACACCATATAAAACCAAAACTAGCCGTATATGATAAGACAAGACCGTATAAAACCAAAACCAGCGGTACATATAATTAATTCTATCGGCTGATGTCAGGAATCGTTCCAATCCGTTGCAGGTTTTGCTTTTGGTTGTGGAAGCTTTCCAGTTGTAAGTGTGGTTTTGCTCGTGAAAAGAATACCGTACAAATCGCGGTTTTGGTAAAAGGCGGGCGCCCGTTTCCAAACCCTGCCCACCCACCTTCTGAGCACTCGTCATGACCTTACCATCCAACATCTTTTTCATATTTACGAATCTATTCACTTGGAGGTCTCCAAAATTCCGATTTCTTCGAGCATCTTGTCGTCGTGGCATCAATATTCTTCGAATAATTAAAGGGATTCGTCCACTTTATAGTCTAAACCTGTTAAAATAATTATATTTTAATTTACAAAAGTGAAATAGATATATATTTTATTAAAAAAATTATGCTTGCCAAAATCCCCTCTAAAATAAAAAAATTTATAATTTCAATTAATATTAAATTAATAAAATCATCCTCCGTACATCTAAATGTAATTCATATATATATTATAAAATTAAGTTATTGTTTTTAAAAGAAAGGTTAGTATCAACAAGAGGGGCTGCGGGGTAGTTAGTCCTTGTCTTATGTGGATGGGGCTGCTGGGTAGTTAGTCCTTGTTTTATGCGGATGTTCAAAGTAATACTAAGTAATATTTAACCTGTTCTAATCCAGAGGCAAAAGATATGTTCAAAGCTTTAACCTGCTCTAACCAAGAGGCAAAAGATTGATTTTGCCTGATTGAAGCTTAAACATGGTGGGAGCATTGCTACTGCTATTGAGTGAATCAGGTCTCCATCTAAAGGCCAGAAGTTACTCTAGCTGCATGTATGGAAATAAATATCTATTCTTCTCCATGATATGCACACCAGAATTTTGTGAAACAATTGAAAATGCATCCATAGTGGATGCAAGTAGTTTTCAATGTTATTTTAGCACAATTACAAGTTTGGACCAAATGTGTTCAGATATTGCCAATCGCTGACATAAAGGATATCAAGTTTTTTTAAAGGAAAACCTCACTAGGGAACCCAAGGGATGCTTCCCAAATTAGAAACCCAAATCAATGCAAGACTGAAACATATCAATCAGGAAATAGAGAGCTACATAGTTCATACTATCAAGCAAAGCAGCTAAAAATGAGCAGTAACTGCAACAACTACACTGTATGCAAAATAGTAATAGTTCCAAGCAATATAGAGATATCGTTAACAGTAGTATCATAAGGATGTAGGATCATAGCTCTGTAGAAACGACACATTACATGTATGTTGTACCACATATGGTTTTAACTTTTATCTATATGAATGATCAATATACAAGTAATCTGCATAGAACCCTTTCTTTTTTGTGTAACCTTCTCTGAGCCCCATATACAGAATTTAGACATGTGAACTAGCACATTTTATTGCCAAGTTCATGAAGAAGCTTAGTTCGAACATTCAAAATTTCATAAACTTCATTGTTGCCTATATTTGACCTGATTGCAGGTAGTGTCATTAGGATCACTTGATAAGTGGGGTCTCCAGCGTTTTTGAAAAAGATCTATTTAGGTAAGTCTCAATACATCACTACCAATCATAAGAGAAGTTTTCAAGTTTGAGTGTAGAAAAAAGAAAAATCAAGGCAATGGAAAGATCGAAATTTTGCAAATCGATCCAATGCAGTAATGACAATCCATTTTATACAAGGATATGAACACCCTTAGAATAGAAATGCATATGGAAAGTACATTATTGAATAAAGACGCTAGAGAAGATAGTAACAATATCTTTTATGTTAAAGATTCAGAACCTGAAACGGTCTTTAAAAATGTTTCAGAAACAACAATTTAATATACAGAGATATGTTGATTAGAAACCAGGATTTAATATGCTAGCTATACCTATGCGACTGTGCAAAATTTCCATTGACTTCTGCAGTTGAGAGCCTTCTATCCAGTGTTGTCTTAAAATATTTAAGTTATAATCAATTATGAAGAAAAATATGAATTTTTCAAATATTCCAGCCAGAGTCTGCTGAAGCACATTTTGATCTACTAGACCAGGTGATTCCTTCATCTTGATCTGTACCCGTCACATCTCCAACAATTTTAGGCCTTGAGCAAAAAGATTTGGAGGGAATAAGGACCCGATGGCATGAACACTCTTAGAATATGTCTGTGAATATGGAAATCCAAATGTTGTAACAAGCTGCACAAAAAAGAAGATACTTATATTAGTTTTTTGGATTACATGAACTCTGCCTTTAGGAGTTGTGCAAAATGATAGCTTTATGGAGATTTTACAAAGGACTTAAACGTGAACGTAAAGAAAACACTACTACAGCTAAAAACAAACCTGTGTTATGAACCCAATTATGTAGACGACGAATCCAGGAGTGAAGGCAGATGAAGATTTGCTTATAAAGGCAGATGAAGATTTGCTTATAAAGGCAGACAACAAGAAGGCAAATCCAACCTATTGCATGATCTTGTGAAGTGAGTATTGCTATTCATGCCTAAAGATTGCAATCCAAAATAATTCAGCCTCAATGTATATTCCTCCTCTTTTCCCTTAGTTTAAAGTCATTTCATCTTTGCAATGTGAAATCTATATTTTGAAATAAATGTTTACCTCATTATTTCAATGGTAAGATATTAACATGTGGTCATTCACTATAAATGTCAAGACTAACCATATACATACAGAGTGTGTATGAAATATATGCATATTTGTGTCATCATCTGCACTCATGAATTATGATTGAAATGTTGATGGCCTCGATGTGCATCTAAAATTCTTCTTTTTTTAAAGAAAATCAAAGCCTTTACTCTCCACGTTCGAAAATAACTGGGATGGATGTTCATGTCCTCACCATGTTGAATTGAAAGAGAAAGAACACAAGGAACAAAATTGAGAAGTTTTTCTTGAGGAAAAAGTTGAACTGGAACAACATTCCAAAGAGGACCATGAGAATCGCAAATACAAAAGTGAGGATGCCTTCCCAAGTCAACCAATAGGCTGAATTATAAAGCCCCATGATAGACATAGCCTGTCGAATCCCAAAAGACAGTTAGATAACAATGCCTATACCAAATTGCAAAGTTGTTAAGTGCAATCATGACTCAAAATAAAAGAAAGCATTTCCTGCATAAATTCAAATGTTGAATCAAGAGTGAGAAATCTTTTTGAAATGTGTTCTAGAAGCATTTGAAATTTTCAATAGAGAACCATAAAAGGGAAATCATTAACATGGATACTTGACGAAGTTTAAGCTCCTTCGCGGCAACTATAGAACCCAGTTGAATGACAAACCCCGAACATTGCAACGGCAAGAAAAAATATAGGCCTGACGTGTCCAACAATAGAGAAATTTCAGTGGCTAGATGTGCAAATTCCTTCAGTCCTACAGTCCAACTAAACTTGGAATCTGCATCTGATAACAAAACTGATGTATAATATGCAGTTTCGGCTGAGGAATACAGGAGCAAACTCAACTAGCTTGTAAGTATAAGAGAAGGGGTGACAGTTGGCCACTGCTACACAACCTCTAGGGGCGTAGATTTTGACCAATCCATTGTAACACTAACTATGTTTAACTCATTAAATTAAAAATAAAACCTTGCCAAATCAGGGGACATATGACCATTTGTTATCTACTATGAACCCCTCTTTGAGTGGACTCTCAATAAAATCAATGAATTCACATTATTGAACTGGTCTATAGTATAAGTGGCATGATCTCTGGATGAGTTACTCATGAAGATTTTATTTTGAGATGAAAAAGTTCCATTTCGTATCTTCCAGGTTACCTTCCAATCCAGAAAAAACAACATTGACATAAAGACTTCTTGAATGATGTGAAGGTGATTAGTCTCAGCACCCAAGGGGAGCTTCGATCATTCTCCCAATGCAACATTCAACGACTCTCCGAAAGAAGTCAATTTCTCCATATCCATGTACATGAAAATCAAATCTTCAGCTTCATTTGCGTCATCAGAGACCTTGGGTAGTTCAAAACTAGCAAAACCAAGATCACCATCAAACATGATATCGTTCGACAAGAAAAACGCAATTTCCGACCGAGCCCTGTGATGGCCTCCTCTCCGAGGTGGAACATCCTGCATCCTATTAACATCAGTGCTAAAATTCTGTGAAGGACCTAGATTCCCTAAGGGCTCTATAACGCC
This sequence comes from Pinus taeda, assembly GCA_000404065.3. NCBI lineage: Eukaryota > Viridiplantae > Streptophyta > Pinopsida > Pinales > Pinaceae > Pinus > Pinus taeda. The sequence continues at coordinate 45,210 of APFE031549364.1, forward strand.
GTTGAATTTCCTGAAGAATTCGATAAAGCTGGCTTTGCGAAACAATTTATGAGGGTTTCAAAAGTCTATTAAATTAAGCCCATTTGCATGTGGGTATATGAAAAAATAAGTACAAAACTAGCAATCCATATTCTTCCAGATCTTAAAATCAAATTTACAATTGAATAATCGTATACCTTACGCGAGGGACAGTTGAAATGCCAAGGACATGGAGAAACTGCGTGATTTTACTTGAGTACCTAACTTCAGGGTCTGCGCCATGGAAAAGAAACTATTACATCTGCTACAATATCCTTGTCCCCACACTGCAATCTCACAATATTCTACCATTGTTTCTCTGGTAGCTCTAACACTAAGAACTTCAAACCAACTCTGCAACAATAAGAATTAGTTGAAATTTAAGGTTCACAAAGTCATTAAAGTGCTTAAAAAAATAAAAATAAAAAGACCTCCATGTGGGCCTTCCCATGAGCGCCACATGCCTCACCTCCTTCTCCATAACATAGCATGCAGGGTGTAAACAATCCCACTTAACATTGTATCATGGCAATATGTCTGCTAATATGTCAATACAGGAGGCAAGTCGCTGAAGGCAGGCAAGGTCGATGAAGTTCTTAGGGGGAAGGGAGCGAGGCCACTAAAGGCATGCTCATGCTCGCTTAGGTGTTGCTGCCCCTTGCCTCTCGAGGCAAGTGAGGACCTGCTACCTTGTTCCCATCACAAACAGTTGTTCCCAAGTAAGCTCTGTTCTTCTCACGGGTCTCTATCTGCTCCTTGTTGTTGGCATTGATGTTGCTACCTCTATATTTGGTGGTTCCTTTACCTATGTTGGGGCGTACTTTGGCCTTCTGTGCTTTGTCTCATCGAGCCTTAAAGATCTGCCCGGCGGAGTAGGTGACCCTTGGCCATAATAACATAGATGAGCAGCAATAGTAGCTTCATTGATGCAGAGAAGGTAAGTAAAGTAGGGTTAGGGTATGGAATAGCCATTGCAGTTGGGATTCTGACTACAATCATGTTGGCATCTTATGTGTGTGTAAGAGTGCATAGAAGAGGTTATATTAATGGCAATGGGCACAGGTTATATTAATGGCAATGGGAGGCCCATCAGTGCAACTATCGTTCCTCGGTCTTCATCTCTGTTGTTTCTTAGTCTTCATTTGTGTCTGTTGTTCCTCAATCTTCACCTGTGTCTATTAATGAGGAAACTCCCATTAATCTCAGTGAAATTAGTTATAATGGAGAATGGAGCACTTCCATTGAGGAAGCACAGCGAGCAGACTTCAACTGAGGCAGGAGTAGACGTCGATGAGGAAGTATTGCAACAATCAGCGTCAACAACATCAAGCAACATGAGAAAAGGTAAGAGAGCTAGTTTCCTTGTAATTTTCTTCGCAGTCTTCATATCATTTTCATATAACTAGAGAACAAGGCATAAAGGCATCAAGTAAACTTTGAACTCAGAAGTATTGCCGAACGAGCGCTAGTGGATGCTTGTCGTGCTCAGTCTAGCGAGTGCTTGTTGGTGCTTGAGCTTAAAATGATCAGATTTGTGAACTTCTATGCAGGCTCAGATTTGCTTCGGTTTCTTTTGCCAAAGCTAGATAGAGAGCTTGAACAGAGAGCTTGAAGCAAATCCAGTCGGTGAAGCAGATCCACAGAGAGCTTGAAGCAGATCAGTCAGTTAAGCAATCGATTGAGCCTCAAAGCCCTCAGAGTGAAGTTATTTGCATGCATCCATCCACCTGTAATATGCATGCATCCATGTGTAGTACTTGAAGTTGCCCCTCCACTGCAACAACATGAAGCTGCCACTCCACTGCAACAACATGAAGCTACCATCCACTGCAACCATAGCAAGCAATTCAAACTATGTTAACACCACTGCAACCATAGGAAGAAACTAAAACTAATGTTAACATTAGTTCAAACTAATTTTAACATTAGTTCCGTAGTCCAAAACATTTTAAAAAAATGAACAGCCTAAAGTCAGAATAACCTATAGTCCAGCCTCTTCCACCTCGATAAGAGGCCAAATAAGACCATCAAGTTCAATGACAATGTAAATCAAGTTCAATGACAAGGTAAATAATGAACATGAAAAGGAAAATAACCAACATAAAATAAGAAAGTTTCGAAAATGGAAGACCAAGTAATGCTAAATGACTACAAACTGATTACTATAGTCCCATGCCATTGCCCGATGGCAGGGACTAATAATGATAAATATAAATTTCATATATATAAGGTTAGAGTCAAATATTTTTTGAAAGTCATATAATAAAGGATGTGTTACATGTATACATTTTGATAATCATATTTTGGATTTATGATCACCTAAATTAATTTATTTTAAAATTTTAAGTATATTTGTTGTGTTTAATGTTAATTTCATTTAAAACAAATTATAATAAATTTTAAAATATTATTAGATTTATAAACATAATCTATTTTTTTTAGGTTTATGAACATGCAAATCTATCATGATTATTATTGCCTAGGCTAAGATGACTATGATTTGTAGTATTCAACAACACGACTAAGTATGTAATTTTTAGAAGATATTGATTGTTCATTTTATCTTTCAAACCATGCAAAAATGCATGCTATAGTGAATGTTAGAGTATAATTCCTAGTGTGTAGGTATGATGATAACAACAATTATATGGCATTCTTCATAGCTTGCTTAAAATCCCAACCAAACATTAAAAAAAAAATGCTACAAGTAATCATTTTACAATTGATATGTTTCATATATCTTGAGCATAAAGCATGAGGAAAGATGGTGATGGGGACATTCTCAAAATATCAATCACCCTAATATCAAAATGGGGATGAATTTCCATGATAAAGAATCGTGTTGCATGTTTTCTCAAATGTAAATATGTCTAACTTATATATATATATATATATATAATATATAATATATATATATATATATATATATATATATATATATATATATAATATACTATATATATAATATATATATTTTTTTTTATAATTCATAATAATTATTATTATGATAATTTAAAATAATTTATATTTAGTTTTAAAAAAATAATTGATTTTAGCAAAATCTCCAGATGCATTATAAAGTAAGTGATTTGATACTCATAAAAATATTATCTATCAATATTTATTAAAAAAATAATGTATATAATTACACTAATAAATAATTCACTAATTAGTTGAAGGCTTCTTATTTTGACTTAATGTGGATGAAGATTTGTTGACTTTTTAATTTTTAATTTTTTTAATTGACGGCCTAGATTGATTCTCAAGGGCATATGCTCAACATATGCTTCATCTCAATGCTTATCAACCACTATAGTGTGTTAAAGAATTTGTTAGGTTGCATTGACTTCTAATAAATTTAAAAAATTTAATGTCTCACCAATTTCTTTGGTATTTTCAAAACATACCTAATTTTAGAAAAATTGTCTTATATCTTGGTTGTAAAGGATAGAAACTCTTAAGCGCTTCTGATTTTTATGAAAACCTGGGATTTTTAAGGGTTAAGTAAAATCAAAATTAATAATAATATTTTTGTTGTAATAGTTAATAATAATTTTTTGTTGCAATAATTTGTTATATATATTTATCAATAATAAATACAAATGAAATTTAACCACATTAATATTTAATGTAATTATCTAATTAAATTATAAACAAACTTAATTTTTTAAATTTTATTTTTAGTTTAAAACAAATAACTTAATCTAAAAACCTGATTAACTTTACGGTTCAAAAAGGAAAGACGATATTTATAACAAAAAAATAGCTTTGTTAATACTTTATGTTATGAACCAGCTCAAAAAATATAGAAAAGATAGATCACGCCTAGAATTCAGCTCTTCGAGGGGGCAACCTCCTTTACATTACACAATGAATGAGTCTTTGGGATGATTCAAATGAAAAAAAAACCTCTTCTTATATAGGAGTCTAAGGAGTCACAATATAACCTAGCCGACCTTAACAATCAATAATTTAAAGGCACCAAAAAAATAAACAATATAGGATTCTACTGGGCACAGTATAACAATATGGGGACAATAGGGGCACAACAATATTAATAAGGGATATAACTACAATAGTAATGGGGTAATCACTAGTAATATAGGGACCTAAAATTCCCCTCTCCTTCAAAAAAGTGTTGTCCTCAACACTTGAGTAGTTTTGGATGCTTATGTATAAAATTCTCATCCTCCCATGTGGAATCTTCAGCAGATAAGTTCTTCCACTTGATGAGATACTTCGAAATTTTTCGATTTCGTAGTTATCGAGTTCTTGTTTCTATGACTGCTTCCGGTTCCAATATAATTTTTCCTTCCTCGTCCAGTTCTGGCAATATTGTTTGAACTGGGAGCTTGTCACCTATAACTTTCTTTAAACATGAAACATGGAAAATTGGGTGCACTCGAGAAGCTGCAGGAAGCTCCAAATTGTATGCCATAGTAACAATCTTTCGCAACACCTTGTATAGACTATAATACTTTGGTGATAATTTATTATCCTTCTTAGCTTGCTTGAGGGACATTTGTTTATATGGTTGTAGCCGTAGGAATACCCAATCACCTACATCAAAACTTATTTCATTTGGATGTTGATCTGCTGTTGTTTCATTCGTATTCTGCGCCAACACGAGGTTATCTTTAAGAGTTGGAGGACTTGTTGTTGATGCTCGATGTGATGGTTCCATTGTTGAACCTTTAGAATTTTCTCTTTAAATATGATGTTGATGGATGTGGATGTATATCCATAAAGTGCCATAAATGGGGGTCATTTTTGGTGTTGTATGGAAGGAAGTGTTATACCACCATTCAGCGAGAGGCAACCATTTGACCCATTGTGTCTGTTTATCAGATAAAAAGCAATGAAGATATCCTTCCAAACATTTGTTTAGATCCCATGAGGATGATAAGATGAACTAACTGAGTATCGAGACAAGAAAATAATTATGTCCAAAAATTTCCAGTGAACATGGCATCTTTGTCACTTACAATAATCTTTGGGTTTCCATGTAGCTTTTGAATTGTTTCCATAAATGCAATAGAAACTGTACTGGCTTTAAATGGATGTGATAATGCACAAAAGTGTGCGGACTTGTTAAGTCTGTCAATTACCACCATGATGACACTCTTTCCCTCAGACTTGGGTAAACTTGTGATAAAATCCATTGAAACCTCCTCCCAATGTTGGCTTGGAATGGATAAAGGTTGTAATATACTCGGGGTCTTAATTGTTTCGACTTTATTTTGTTGGCAAACCAAACATTCTGCCACAAACTTTTGAATATCTGATTTAAGGCCATCCCAAAAAAATTCCTTCTTAACCCTGTGGTAAGTTTTTAAAAATGTTGAGTGCCCTCCTAAGGGAGAAGTGTGCAATTCCATAAGAATCTTTTGTTTGAGTTGGGAATTCTTACAAAGGTATAAGTGATCTTTGTACAATAACCAATCATTTTTCCAGCTAAATGTATCTGCCATACTGGAATCTTCTTCTAACTTTTGAATAAGTGCCCACACGTCTTCATCATTCTTCCATCCTCCCTTGCTTCGTTTATCCAATCTGGTTAGATAATACAAATGGCGCACAACAATGCTTCCACATCCTCATCCTTTCTTGAGAGTGCATCTGCCACCATATTTTGCTTCCCTTTTTTATAGATGATTTCAAAGTCATAACCCAACATCTTTGTGACGCACTTTTGTTGCTCGTCAAAGGATAATCTTTGTTCTAAAAATTATTTAAGGCTATCATGATCCATTTTTACCTTGAAGTGTCTTCCCATTAGGTAGG
>APFE031549365.1:0-12736 GCA_000404065.3 Pinus taeda
GTGATGTGGCATAGGTATTCATCTGAGACATGGTTAGACTACATGGTGTTCCAAAGAAGATTGTATCAGATAAGGATGCGATGTTCACTTCCAAATTTTGAAAGGAGTTATTTGCAGGTTTGGGCACCGAGTTGGCCTTTAGCACAACTTATCATCCACAGATAGATGGACATACATAGAGGGTCAAAAAGATATTGGAGGACATGTTGAGGATGTATGTGATGCATCAGCAGAGGAAGTGGGAAGAGTATCTCCCTTTGGTCGAGTTTTCATACAACAATGGTTATCAAGAGTCACTGAGGATGAGTGCTTTTAAGGCATTGTATGGGCGGAGTTGTAACACTCCCATTAGTTGGAGTGATCCGGTTAGTAGAGTATCGATTGGACTAGATATGTTGGAAAACAAGGAACATGAGATGGAGGTGATCAAGAAGAATCTCAAGATAGCATAGGATAGGCAAAAGAGTTATTCTGATAGGAACAGGTTGTTCAAGGAGTTTTAGGTTGGGGAACAGGTGTACCTGTGCATCAAACCGAAGAAGAGCTCCTTGTGGATTGCCTCATGTGCCAAGATGGTACCATGGCTTTGTGGACCCTTCAGTATCATTGAGAGGATTGTGCCAGTAGCCTATCGACATGCACTGCCTTTGACAGTGAAAGTCCATGATGTTTTCCATGTATCTTTGCTTAAGAAGTATGTTAAGGATGATGATCATGTGATTGACTGGTCTATACTATAGGTGCAACTAGATGGAGAATTATGACCAGAGCCTCATTGTATATTGTAGAAAAAGGTACTCATGTTGCAGAATTGAGAAAAAGTGAGCCATGTATCCTTCCTTGTTTGCCAGTTGAGACAAAGCAACTTGATATGGTGGTTTGGTGGTTTAGTATTTTCTTATGATGGCTTGGTATATGCTTTATGATGGTTTAGTATTTTCGTTATGTTGTTTAGTATAAGCTTTATGGTGATCGATATATGCTTTATGTTGCTTGATACATGCTATATGATGTTTTTATATATGCCTTATGATGCTTTGATATATGTTATATGATGTTAGTGTATGTTTGATATATGTTTGGCATATGATTTGGCATATGTTTTGGTATATATAGTTTTGATGATGTTGTTATATGTACGTCTGTGTATGGATGTAAATACCATAACGAGTTGCGTTATAAAGCTCCACTATGTGCTATGGGTGATATGTTATTATACTATCATGTGGTCATGTTATCATGATGTTATGATGACCTATGAGTTTTCTTGAGCTTGAATTTCAATATAAATATTGTAACGAGTTGTGTTATAAAGTTCCATGATGTGGTATGTTGTCCTGGCGTCATGATGTTATGTCTTGAGCAGATCTTTCATTGTAAATACTGCATCAAGCTAGGTTAGAAAGCTCCATGAGAAGTATGTCTTCTTTTAGTAGGTTGCTAAGGTATATGTGTGATTGAACACTGAGGACAATGCCCCCCAAGGGGGAGGGTTTTGTAATAATCCTGGTTAAAATTTTGTGTAATAAATGTTAAAAACAATAACCACAGATGGCTGGGACACTTATTCCAAGATGAATGTTGGGAAAGACATCCTAGGGGGTGTTCATTTGATTTTTATGGCTAAGGAAATTGGTAAAGGCAATGGCTAAGGCATTAAAATGGAATTTTGGCACATTTATTTATGAAAATAATGGAAATTAGAAGAAAAAGGAGGTAAAAGGTCACAGGTTGCATGTGAGGAGGAAAATGAAGGAAAATAATGTAAAATGAAGAAAATAGAGGCCTCATTCATAAAAATGCTTATGAGGATCACTTGGTAACCTTTTGTCAGTTTTGTTTTGGAGCTCTCTCATTATTCTCTCTCTCTCTCATACTCTTGGTTACTTAGAGTTTTCTTGGAGCCCTCTTGGAGGGTGTGGCATACTTGGATTCTTGGAGAAAGAAGACAAAGGAAGAGAAGGGAAGAGAAAGAGGGAATCAACATCAATAGCTACATCAAATTTGCTTGCAGGTACGAAGTTGCATGTATGACTTCTTCACTAGTTTTGGCACGCATGGCACATGCATGTGGTTTCTTGGTTATGATCTGTCATGGGGAAGGATGATGGTTGGGATTGACAGTGGATTTCCTAGCCTTGACGTTTCCTGGATAGTCATGGTGATTGTGGGTTTACTTTCATTGCTTTGTTTTGGTTGGTTCTCATGTTTCCTTAGCTTGGGTTGAGTTATTAGTCTTGGAATCCCTAATTGAACAAATTCTCTCGAAGCCCTATAACAACTTAGGTTGAGTTACTAGTCCTAGAAGCCTTGGTTGGACAAACACTTTGGAAGTCCTTGGTGGGTTAAGTTACTAGTCCTGGAAGCCTTAGTTGGACAAATGCTTTGGAAGCCCTATATAAGTTGTGGGTTGAGTTACTAGTTCTGGAAGCCTTGGTTGGACAAACACTCTGAAAGCCCTGTATGCCTTGGATGGAGGACCAATCTGATGATGGTTTTGGTGATGTCTGACCATGATGTGGAATCACTATTTGATGGGTTGAGGTGGATGGCCTTTGGAAGCCCTGGATGAGTTTTGATTGATGTTTTCTATGAGATCCCACATTCATGCTTGGAATCTAGCACGGGGGTGAATGGTTGAAGAGAGATTTGGCTCAACCATTCGGTCAGGTGGAACATGGTAGTCCCATCTCCGGTTGGTTCATTGCATTCATTAATGAGAAATCCATTCCCTTGATTTTCATGTGAAAAGGTACTGATGTATTTATGGGTTGGATGGATAATATGTTTATTGTATTTTTGTTCCTATTATGCTGGTTATATGCACATTTCATGACAACATCTATGTATGGCTCTCAACATGTTTTTATTTTTATATGAATGGATAATGTGTTTATGAGTTAATGGAGGATAATGCAACAAATGGAATGAGGTAACAATGGTTCATATCGATTCTCAAATAAGTATAAGATCCCCACACTTAATTTTGTTATTTACACCTGTAGGTTACATGCTGATGACTTGTTTGACGAAATGCTTGTCATGGCTAGTATGGGTATGGTTATGATCTTGTTAATCTTATTACTTTTTCATACTTTTTTCCTTGCATCCTTACTAATTTTAAGTGATTATTCCATAATGGGTCGTGTCTCGAGCTCTGGGCCGAAAAAGGCAGCTCAAATCTCGAAATGCTAGCAAAACAGAGCATTAGTTTGAGACTAACTCCCCTGGCCAGTGTATGGGAAGTGTTATAAAGCACCTTTCCAGTGTCTAGGAGCATTAGTTTTGAGACTAACTTGCCTGGGCAGTGTCTAGGGAGCGTTACCCTGCCCTAAGTTTCTTAAACAGTAGTAGAACATAGGGACAGGCAGTCTGAGTCACTAACTAGTCTCCTGAAGGTTATTTGGATGATGTTGGATGATTGTATGAGATGTTCCATTGATTCCATTTCCTTAAAGTCACTAAGGAGGTTGAATCTTATCATAGTGGCCTCTCGTCGCATGTTTACCCCGGTTGGTCGATTGCTTGGGTAGATGTGGGAGGAGGGTGTTACAGTAGAATTTTCATCCCAAGTCCTTAAGCATGGGTTTCCAAGCATCACTTCACATCACCAATGCAATCAACGTTAATGGTAAAGTTTGTTTTGCATCTCTTGGTGATTCTCATAGTAGGTTTTCATAGATCCAACATAATGAACATGCCTATACTATATCATAAGACTCTAGTCCAAGCTAACACATTAAGGATTTAGAAATCATATTATGTTGAGAATATATATCAAACATAGTATTTACCTTTCAATCCTTCACTTGAAATTTTATTTGGGATAGTGCATTTATAGCTCCACTTTCCCTCAATTATTGTAATGTGGCATAGATCATACTTTCATTCAAATTGGAGGTGCTTTATACCTTTATTTCTCTTCTCTTTGTGGTATTTATTGCTCCTTTCTTGGATGTATACCATTTTGGACACAATTCCAAATGAATTTTTATACTTTTTGTTTTTGTTCCCATATACATCTCAATATTTAAATGTATATTGGATTCTTTTCCTTTTTGGATTGTGGCTACAATTTTTTTCCTTTCGTGTGGTCTCTTCTTGGCCCTTTTGATGTTACCCTTTCTAGACTCACTATCAATGTAGAGAATTCTCTTGCTTTCCTTATGTATTCTTTTTACATACGGTAGTTGTAAGTACCTTCAAATATGGTTGAATAGGCCAATAAGCAACTTCATTACTATCATGGATTTTTTCAAAGACATACCCAACATGATGCCCTTTTTTTAGAATTCAAACATGTATTCTTGATAAAGGCAGTATCATTTCATAATTTATCCATTCCTCTTCATATCCTATGGGATAGAACCATGATTTCACTAAGTCCTTGAATTCCTCTTGTGTTGTAACCATGGATTTTTTGCCTAGCCTCAGTGCATCAACATTAAATGAATTGGGAAAAAGAAATCTACTGTCACTATTTTATTTTATAAAAAACCAAAATAAACTTCTAACTATTTCAACAAACTATTCAACTTCTTAGCAATAACTTGATCACCATAAGTTATTAAATTTTGAAATTTCACTTCTTCTAAGTCAACCTTTCTTCTTCATGCTTAGTATTTGTTGAGTTTCATTCATTATTATTCATAGGAACTAAGGGAAGTGAAGGAGGAGATTATCACTAATCACGACTATCATTCTTATTCTGAGGTTATAGTGATTGTGATTGACTAGTGTGTGACATAGGCAATATGAGGGGGCATTAAAATTAGTATTTACATTTGGTGGATTTCTATTGACTACTAAAGATGCTCTTGGGAAAAGTTCTTCTTGAAAAAATGACACAAAAGATGAAATCCTTTTGATGATGGATGAATTCCGACTATAGATGAGATATATGAACAAGCACCTAGCAAGGATCAAGATAGTCATCTGCATGGAAATGAACATGCTCCTCCTAATACTCATGTTGACCCAATGCTTATTAAGGTGGATGTTTCCACCTCTTCTTAATTCTCTAGATGTTGGGATTTTTTTGACATGTATATTTTGTTAGTCTATCTAGGCCTATGAAGGTTCATAGCTTTTGTTTAGTTTTCATGGTAGTCTCTTTGGCCAATAAGCCTTGTTTTTGTACTATTTTTGAAGAGTGATGGTATCTATTTCTTTTTTGGACAAAAGCTCTCCTATTTTTTAAATAGTCTAGATTATTTAGTGGCAGACCAAAGACACATAGGAAGCTAGACAATCCGTAATTCTTTCCAGCTAATAAACTACTTTAATTCACCCCAAAAAATACATCGTTTCAAAAATATATGCAATTTTAAAATTTAAAATTATTTTGAGTATTTTAAAATGGTATAACTCAAATTAAGTATTACATTTTCCAATTATTAAAATTGTATAATCTAAGTATCCAAAAAAAATAAAGATGCTAAATCAATTTATACATTCATTTTTTTTTTACCAATAATTACATTAAATTTATAAAAAAAAAAAATATAGTACCTAAAAATATAAAAATAAAACATTTAAATTAAAATTTTTTAATAATATAAGCGAATTTTAAATTTTAACCTTTAAAAAATTCTATTAAATACCCTAACAAATACCACCAAAGTGTGCTTTATCTTTTGAATCACACTTGCTAATTTGAAACATCATCACAAAAACATGATTTATCAGCCATAATATCATAATAAATAAAATTATTAATTCATATGGTAACAATAATAATTATAACTAAAAATGTTAAAACATAAAGTAAAATAAATTATCAATCAATAATATCAATGTACTAAATAGAATAAATAATTTATATTATAATTATATAGTTTTAATTATTACATAAAATAATTAATTTATATTATAATTAAATAATTATAACAGTTAGATATAAAGGGAAAAAATTTGAATAAAGAAAGAATTATCATTAATTATATTAGTGTAGTAAATAAAATTACCAATTCATATGGTAATAATGATAATATTTTTCATTCCTAAAATAGTGATGATGAATGATATTGGAAATTAAGTCTAAATCTCTTTGTATTCCTAAACTTAAATCTAAATATTTTCTTATTAAAAATATAAAAAAAGTTCAGTAAGCTCTCTAAGAAATCGATCTTGCAGCTTAATGAGTCGAGTTGCTTCTGTGGTCTTTCTAAGAGAAAAATTAATTCTAATCAAATCTCTACTCTCTGATCTTGGGTTGACAGTGTTTCTCACCCTTCTGCCATCGAGGGTGAAGCTGGAACATTCTCATGTTTCAACTGTAATAACTCTGCAAATTCATCGGGTCAGATTCCCCCAAGTTCATTGTCTATTAATTCTTCTTTGGTTTCTGTTGGTTTCAAAAATAGTCGAAGTAGTTCTATTAATAATAATTTTTATAATATTTAATTGAATAATAATAATAATTTGTATAATAATAATATCACTGGGCTATATAATAATAATAATAATAATAATAAGGTTAGTGACTTTGTTTTCAATTCTGATAATTGTAATAATGTTAGGATTGGTAATAAGGCTCTAGGTTTGAATAATAATGTTTGTTCCAATTTTCTTTCCTCTTCTACAAATAGGGTTGTCAATCTCTCTAGCTTTTCTTTTGATCCCCATGTCTTTAGTCTTTTGGAGAAAGTTTTAAATTTTTCTCTTGCTCCTAGAAAGATCTTGGTCGATAATATCATTTGTGACATTGAATATGGTATTAGAGACTTACCAGACGCCACTAAAGATATCATTTGTCAAGACTGTGCAGTTGTCATTAGAAAGGAAAAGCCCCCCAATAACAACATCATGAAACTTGAGTTTAACGCTCTCAAATTGTTAAACAATAATAAGAATATTTTTGTTCTCAAGGCCAACAAAGGTGGTGCTGTGGTTATTTTGATAAAGATGATTACCATCAGAAGACATTGGACCACCTCCGTAATAGCGAGAGCAATAAGAAACTCAACAAGGATCCCATGAAGAAGATTTCCAAAAGTGTGGCTTTTGCTATAAAGGCTAGTAGCTCGGTCAGCTCGTTCAATGATAAGCTTATAGAAAGTTTCCCTCTTACCCCTAGAATCTATGGCCTGCCAAAGATTCATAAGGAAGGGGCTCCTCTGAGACCCATTGTCAACATGATAGGAGGGAAAACTTATCTTTTTGCTAAATATTTAGCCCAGAAGCTTAAGCCCCTTCTTGGCCATACAGAATCCTTTGTCAAGGACTCTACACCGTTTGTCAATGAGTTAAAGACTTTCAAGCTTGATCTAGATGACAAGCTTGTGAGCTTCGATGTGGTCTCCCTCTACACTAATATCCCTATCAACGAGGCCATCACAGTCGCCAAGCACATTACAGATCTTGATATGGCTAATTTAGTTGGTATTTGTCTTACTTCTACTTTCTTTTAATTCAATGGGGAATTCTATGAGTAAACTTGTGGTATTGCCATGAGTTTCCCCCTCTCCCCTGTGGTAGCTAATCTATTCATGGAGGATTTTGAATCAAAGGCCTTAGCTTCTTCTTGTCTTCTGCCTAAGATGTGGAAAAGGTTTTTGGGTGACACTTGTGTCATCTCATCCCATGGTAAACAAGAGTTGGAACTATTTTTTCTCCATCGTAACAATCAATCTAGTTGCATAAAGTTCACCATGGAAGTTCAAAGTAATGGTAGTCTACCCTTCCTTTAAATCCTCCTCTCAAGGAATGATGATGGCTCTTTTTCTCATCAAGTATTTCGTAAGAAAACTCATACGGAACAATATATTCATGCTAATTCTCATCATTTCCCAACTCAAAATCTTGGTGTCCTCAACACCTTAATGACTATATCTTTAAGAGTTTCTCATGAGAACCATCTCAATGAAGAGAAATCACATCTCATAAGTGTTTTCTTTAATAATGGGTATAGTAGGCACCAATGTACTAAGGCTTTCCTTGGATTTGAAAAAGGTCCTAGTGCTAGGAAAGATACCAAGGATCGATTTTCTAGTGTTCATCTTCCTTTTATTACCCAAGGGACCATTGAAAATATTGCGAGGATCCTAAGGAAGCATAAGGTGGCTTTAACCTTTAGGCCTTTAAATACCATTTGAAGCTCCCTTAGATCTGTAAAAGACCCAGTGGATCCCAATAATATGAAGGGTGTTTACATTATCCCATGCTATTGTGGGACTCCCTACATTGGTGAGACTAGTCGCTCGATTAATCAAAGGATTCGTGAGCATGCCATTGACATCAAGCATGGCAGGACCCACTCCTCTACTTTGATAGAGCATGCAGATAAATCTAAGCATCACATTTGCATTGAGGAGGCCCAAGTCATTGCCAGGGTTAGTCATTTCCATCATCGTAAATTGAGGGAGGCCATAGAAATTGAAAAAAGACCCAATAATTTGAATAGAGACGATTGTTAGATTATTAGTAGAAGTTGGGTCCCTATCCTGTCCTCCTAGTTTTTAAGGTTTCATTTTGGGATATATTTTGTTTGTATATTTATCTATGTAGGTATTGGTGTCCTTTTTATAGTATTTGTTGTTGATTTATTCTTCAATAGATTTTATATTCTTGATCCTTCATGTTTACTTAAGTATTTTATCATCCTATTCGATCATAACTCCTTTTAGTATTTTTGTTATTTAGTTAATGAGCCTGCCCCATATTTTACAGTTGACCATGTTTTATTTATTGATTACTTTTCTTTAGAATATATAGTATATATATATTTGTTTTATTTTATTTATTTTCATTAATTAATTTTTATTTATTAAATGATTTTGTCCTCATTTAGGGTCTTGACTCATTTTATATTTTTGACTTCCCTCCTTGTTTGGAGTTTGGCTTTGATTTTTTTTATATTCATTGTTGTTTTGGGGTTTTTTTTTTTCCGATTATTTCTCAATAATAGATAATTTTTAATAATAATTTGATTTTAAAATTAATATCATAATTTAATATTAATTTCAAAACTAGCCGTTTAATATAGCTGTTACTTATAATATTTGTTTTTTTAATATAATAATAAATAAATATCATAATTTAAATATTATTGTTCAAATATAGTCATTACATGAAATTATGTTCTCTACATTGCTCTCTATTTAAGCCTTTGCCATGGTCTACCTCTTCATCTGAGCCTGATGATGAACCACACTTGTTGGCTCAAAATGCGTCGGCCAAAAATTTCTCTTATGTGATTTCTACCGAAAGACTTTTCTTAATATAAAAGAACTTCGGAATGATGTTTAAAGTGTAAGAAAAATTTATTGTAATTTTGTGGCTATGTTCTATTGCACACACCTAAACTATAGCTTCCCCTTACGATGGCAACCTTGGAGGGGGCTCCTCCCCATCCTCTCAACTTGACAAAGCTGCAACTTTTCAGCCTCTTGTGGTTGCAATAGTGTCGAAACCCAAGACTAAGGAGGCTTAATCCAAGTTCGTAAAGAAGGTTGAAATAGTTTCATTGGTTTCTCTCCCCACAATGGTGAACATAACCACATTTTCCTTTTCTGATTTGGCCCTTATCCGAAAATTTACAGGGATGTGACCATCTGTCACATCTCTCAAGCATTTGCACATCCAATTTTTTTTATTTTTATTTTTTTACTTACTCATCTTATTCCCTTCCTAGTGTGTGCATTTTAATATGGGTAGGTGCCAAATATTACTATCTGTAAAGGCTATGTCATATGCATATGTTCCATAATAAACACCTTTATATTGCAACATATATATTTACTTGGGAATGTTTGGCGGATTTATCAACTGGCATGTGAGCGTACTTTGGTTAATTTAATTATATTGATTTCCTATTATCCTAAGTCAATATCCATGGTGTGTTTTATCAAGCCCGAAATTTTAATGCATGTCCATTTGATTGATGGAAAGGTCCTTAGTCCCACCACGATGTCCTCATTTGATTGGTTATGGCCGTGGTGGTGGTAATAGGAGTCCCATCCTCCTCTTGCCACTTCAAGTCATTCATGTGGGCAATGGGGTGGCTTGGTTTTTCACGTGACGGTGGAGTTGAGTTTGGCTCCAGATCAATGGTGGTGGCACATTGTGGAAACCCTAACCCCCTTTTCTTCTAACCTACCTCCTCTTCTGTTCATTGTGACCACCACTTGGCCTCATCCTCTACTATGCTATGCTCATCGACCCTTGGTACGACATGGCTCATTTCTATGATCATTATAGTGCTATCACCCCATGCCTGAGCTACAATTTTCCATGAGCCAATGTGGTGCAACATGGCTCATTTCTACACTCATTATAGTTTTATCATTCCATGCCCGAGCTACACTTTTCCATGAGCCAATGTTGTCACATAATACTTTTGTTGAGAGGGAGTGTTCCTTTTTTTTTTTGTGGTGTGGATAGAGTTTCAAAAAAATTTCCTCTTTGTTTTGCTTGTTCCACAATTTGTAGTGGCTTTGTTAATCCTTACAAAGACTGGTCATGACCGACAGTTCCTCCATATGCCTAAACAAGTACAAGCATCGTTTTTGTTTCTGGTTTTTTGATAGTGGCTTAGAATCAGATATTATGGTGATTTAATTAGGGTTTTTCCTGTTTGTAGGGTAAATATTCCACCTAAGGCAGGAATCCAGCCATTGCCTCTTATTACTAGCCTCCCTCAATCATTTTTTCTCTTAGTCATGCCCAGGATCAAAGCTTTACTTCTCAGTTCCTTCAGGTAATCAAATGCAGGTTTATGATTGTCCCAGAGGTTACTTCTAAGGTGGGTTTTCTATCATTTATTGTGAACTAATTATTGACTCAATTTTTTTTTCCTCCTATTGGGTGAATTCAACTTGGAAAATAGGTGACCAAGCTCTGCCCCCTTCGTTCCTTGGGTAATTATTTCAGTATTTTAGGCATGATTACTACAATCCTGGTATGGGAAATGTTTCCAATGTATACTAACTTTGTCTGCTATGGGTGACTTGTATGTAGGTATTCCAGTGAACCTCAAATTTTTTCTATTATGTGGCCTTTTCCATCCTCAACATGTTTTCTCACTAATGGATTCCTTCCACAATGGTACTTGCCAGGTCGGTTGTACTCCCATTTTGTTGGCTCTAGATAATGGATTGGTGCACCTCTAGAGAATGGGTCATTGTGTCGTCCTTCGTTCTCAGATGCTAGATTCTTTAACTATGGTTACCACTATTCCTAGCATGTTAATGGTGAGATTCCCATGAGTATGTTGTGCCCTTCTATTTGGTCACGGCGTGACCTTCTGTTCTATTTATTCTTTTTAAATTGGACACCTACAAGGGCTTATGAGGCACATGTCGTATTTTCATAGAGATTTGCTCTTAATGTTTTCTTTTTGTTGGGTGAAGAGATTCTTAATTTAATAAGATAACCCATTCCTATGAATATAATCAAACTTGTTTTAACTCCTTTTGTTAAAAAGACAGAAATTCTATATTGTTTCAACTTCAAATTGAGTTATTAGTTGATGTATATATTCTCATATATAAATTTTCACTATTCTATGCTTACATATATATGTTAAGACTGATTGCCACTTGTTTTCTGAATATGCTATGTACTTTATTATTAATGTTGTAATGTGCCTCTGCCTAGACTGCAAGCACCATTTGGGGAATACCAATTTCCTTAAGGCTTTTCCTATGACTTCTTCCACTTTGTGGAATTACTTAATCAATTAATATTTTGTTTCAGTTGGCATGTTCATAGTTGTTCTCTTGCATTTCCATCTATTTCAGTTTGCTAAAAGAGAAAAGAGGTAAAATTATAGCTTTTGCAATCCTATGTAATATAAATTTCAATACGTTCTTGTTTCCTCCTTCTGTGAGTTATTTATCCTAGAAAGTCAATTTGTTTGAATTGTTAGGAGATGTTATTCTACTATTAAAGTGTTGGCCAGACCATTATGGTTGCCACTGTTGACCTAGGTTGTCATTGATGTCAATATGGCAATATTCTAGATACTAGATGACCCATGAAGGGGAAGCAAAGCAGATCCATGAAGAAATAGGAGCAAGGCCATCAAGAAAGCCAAGCCATGAGTAAGAGTCTATTAACGGAGGAGTTAACAAAGGAGGCATATCAAAGCTATTGCTTATGCTTAAGAGTATTGCAGAATATCAGAGCAAGAGAGGCATATCAGAAAAGACAGAAGCCATCAAAGTATGAAGGTATCGGAGAAGACATTGGAGCAAGAGGAGCCACATCGGAGGAGCATCACATGTAATACATGCCCAAGAAGAACTGAGAGGAAGAAGTCATCAAAAGAGGAGTTAACATATCGGAGGAGCATAAACAACATCAGAACTATCGGAGGAGCCATATATATGCCAAAGAAGAACTATCGGAGGAGCATAAAGAAGAGCGGAAGAGTTAAAGGAGCGTACCAATAAATAAGAACATAAGAGTTACAAGAGGCAGAGTTTACATATATATCGGAATACACTATTGGAGGCAGAGTTTACATATATATCATAATACACTACCGGAGGCAGAACATACATATATATCGGATAAATCATATCGGGGGGTTCTACTATGTGCCACTACCTGAAACACCCGACAGTGATATACTTGTGCGGCCCCGATGATATATATGTCTAGGGGCATAAACAAGTGAAGTCCTCTAAGTGTTCTGATGCATGCTTTTTAGTGTATTTAATATATTCTGGCTATATGCATTGCCACATTAAAACATGCAAATTGCAATATCTATCTATCTATCTATATATAT
>APFE031549369.1:0-11622 GCA_000404065.3 Pinus taeda
GTTTCAATGGAAACTATGTATATATTATATATGTTGAATTTTGAAGTGCAATAAATACAAACACTAGTTTCCAAAATATCCATAATTACTTCTAATGATGTAGATCTTCTTTTAGCAATTCATGTTTATCATTAAGTAATTACACTTCTGGAATGTGTGTGTCCCTTCATTGGGGCTGACTTGACTTGAGGGAGGGCTGACTTGACAAGTTTGGAGACAAACATTCAAAATTCAAATTTTGAAATTTTCTCTTGTGATACTGACATGAAGAACATGTCTTATATTAATTATTTCATGGGCTAAACAAATGAAAATGACATGAAGAACATGTCTTACAAAATCATTATGTATTTCAAGGGAAAAAATATAAGCTATGAAGATCGGCCATAACTACAAAATTCAACACTCCCTTTTAACTAAGGAGGTATTCATAATGACTAGACAAATGTTCCTTTATTGACAAATTTCTCAAAGAAAATGTTATATCAAATCATCATGATTATTCAATCACCATAATTGGATCAACAAATTGTGACAGATGGTGAAGCGATAACATCAATCAATTACCATACTTTGGTCAAATATCTTTGAAACATGGTAAATCAACAACATTAGCTAGTGACCATAATTTAGGTCTATCTAACACATGGTATACAGACTAGTCTTGGTTCACCATCATTCGGGTCAGTATATTTGAAACATGGTGAATCTCTAAAGGCCACACTCTATCTGATTAATTCAGGGCCTAATGATAAATGGGCGTGATGCTCGAGGACCAATCTTCTTAATTCGGGTCAACATACTTGACACAGGAAGAATCACAGTCCTTTTCCATACCATTTTCCATAAATCGAGTCAATATACTTGACATGGGGAGAATGTTAGTCCATGACACTATCTCATCAACACTCCTCACCCAGAGAGGTATTCTCAACAAGTCCAAGTTGTCCTTGAAGTATACAAGTTTCGCTATGGACAGAGTCTTTGTAAGAATATATGTAATATGATCATGAGTAGAAATATATTGGAGCTTCACTACTCCCTTCTACACCATGTCATAGATGAAGTGGTACTTGATCTTGATGTGCTTTGAATTGTCATGGAAAACTGGATTTTTCTGTAATCTTTACATATTTCAAATTGTCACAATATATCATGTTCAGTTCCAACGCCTTATTAAATAGAATTGCAAGTAACTTCTGAAGCCACACTACTTCACAAATTGCTAAATTAGCTGCAATATACTCTTCCTCAACAGCGTTGACTGCAACATATGTCTTCTTCCTGCTCATCCACGAAATCATGGCGAAGCCCAAACTAAAGCAACCTTTGGATGTACTCTTTTTGTCTTCCGTGTTCAATCCGCATTTGTATATCCCTGTACTTGTATATCACTATTACAGACATATATTAAACCATTATAATCAACTATACCACACAAATATCTCAATACATGCTTTGCTACAATCCAATGATCATGTATTGGTTCCATTTGGAACTGGTTGAAGGTGTTCACTATAAAGAAAATGGTTGGCTTGGTATTACACAAATACATCAGTGAGCCAATCAACTTCCAGTACATGGATGGATCTACTAGATACGACTCAGAGTCTCTCAACTTTCTTATATTTGTCACTATGGGAGTTGTCAACGATTTACAATCCATCATTCCAAACTTCCACATAATATTGATAATATACTTTCCTTCACCAAGGAATATTTCACTAGGATTATGCCATACTTCTAGCCCCAAAGAGTAGTGCATCAAACAAATATCATTTAGTTTGAATTTATAAGATAACTCTATCTTACATCAAATAATGAGATGCTCTACACTTGTCAGAAATAAGTCATCAACATACAATAATAAAATCATAGGTTCATTCTTCTCAACCTTGATATATAGATTTGGATCAACATCAATTTTGGAGAAATCGAGTCTTGTTAGGTATCTATCAATTTAAGAATACTAGGATTTAGGTGCTTTCTTTAGGCCATATAAGGATTTCTTCAATATGTAAATGTGAGACTCTTTTCCATGAACCTAAACACCTTGATCTTGTTCTATGTACACTTCTTCCTCAATCACACATTGAGGAAATCAATATTTACATCCATCTGATGTAAATTCCAACCCATATAAGAAGCAATAGAAATAATAGATCTAATAGTAGTGTACTTGGAAACTGGAGAAAATTAAGTCTCATCGTAATCCTCTCCCTCTTTTTGGGAGAACCCTCTAGCCATGATTCTCGCTTTTTATTTGTAAATATTTCCATCCACTACATGCTTCATCTTATATATCTATTTGGAGGTTACCACTCACTTCCTTTAGGTCTAGGCACAATTTCCCATACATTATTTTTCATAATTGATTGGTATTCTTCTAACATCGCATCCTTACAAACTTTCTGGCTAGTTGCTTCTTCATAGGTGGTCGAAGGTTCAAAATCAATGGGATTATTCATCAATGTTGCATTTCTAGAATACCTATCCAGTCTCTTTCTTTCCCTGAAGATGCCACATGTTGTTGCATGTCCTTTTTCTTCCTATAAGGTAGATCTAAGCCAAGTTGGTCTCTTCCTGATTTCAGGAACAACAACTAGGTCCACTAGTTTGCTAGGCCCTTCTAGCTCTTCTTAATGATCTATGAGATGTTTTGAAGGATTGGATGGACTTGAACCTTCTTACATGGGAGCTTCGTGTTCTTCCTCATCACTAGAGTCCATGGGAACTCCTTAGATTTCCAATAGGAATCATTCTCATCAAAGGTCACATGTAACAACCCTGGTGAAATGTTCATGTAATAAAAGTTAATAAAGGCAAAATAAGACCATGGTTAAGGGACACTTATTCCAAGCTCAATGTTGGGAAAAGATATCCTAGTGGGCATCACTGAATGTGTGTTTTGGCTAAGGAAAATCGGCAAAGGATAAGGCAAAGGCATTAAAAGGAAAAAATGCATTTTTGGCAAATTTATTTATGAAATAAAGGAAATTAGGAGAAAAGGTGAAAGGTCACAGGTTGCATGTGAGGATGAAATTAAGGAAAATAATGGAAAATGAAGAAATTAGAGGCCTCATTAATAAAAAGGCTTATGAGGATCAGTGGGAAAACTTTTTCTAACCTTTTGTCAGTTCAATTTTGGAGCTCTCTCATTATTTTCTCTCTCTCTCAAGGAAAGGAAAGCATGATCAAGCAACTTCAGCAGGAATACTTATAGGTAACCTTTTGCATGTGTGATTTCGTAGCTGGTTTGAACATGCATGGATTTGCATGTTGGTGTATGGTTCTCTTGTTGTCGGTGGCATGATTTTGTTGGGTTATGACAATGGTTTTCATCTTAGCCTTGCCTTTTTTTGTATGCCATGGTATGTTGGGATGTTTATCTTGGTTTTGTGCCTTGGTTTCCGGATGGATTTCAAAATCTGGGGCGAAGGTGGTCTCAAGTTTCATTCCCAAAGGCCTAGGAATCCCTTGACCAGTTTTGGCAGGACACATGGTAAATCCTGAGGGAGAAATCTCACTTTAGGGCCTAGTGATCCAAGTTTGGATTACAGTAAAGCCTGAGAGACTAGTCTCAGTTCAGGGCCTAGTGATCCAAGATTTGATTACGGTAAAGAGAGAGACAAGGATATGGAAAATCCCTCAAGAATAGTGATGGATTCCGGATGGCATTCCAAGTTTGGTTAGGTTATGATCAGAGCACCGATTTTGGTGTGATCGCGGTTTGATGACAGTGGAGGTGGTTTAACCTTTGGATTCCCTTGGTTGTTCTTGGATTGGTTTTTCTATGAGATCGCACATTCATGCTTGGGATATGTCATGGGGGTGATTGGATGAAAGAGATATTTGGTTCAACCATGTCTATGGTTGGGTGGTTCGCGGAAGTCCTGAACCTAGTCGGATTTGCCTATGATTAATAAAAGCTAAGTTCTCTTACTTTTGTACTTGCTTATATATGGATTTAATGGCTATCATATCTCTGATATTTATAAGGTTTAACACTGGTTATAAGCATGGTTAAATGATTGGTTCATGTCATGGTTATTTCATGTATTTAATTGTAATTGTTAAATGGATGGATGCAAGACCTAATTGATGATATGACAATTCAATGGAGAAGAAGGTGACACTTCTGGTTATGTTTCATAAGTTCTTTCAATCATTTATGCTCTATCTTATATCCTATACGTGTAGATTGCATTAATTCCAAGTGCTAAATATTTATGTTATCCATGAAACCGTTCATAAGAAATCTGAATGGTTGCAGGTAAGTTTGATTAAATTCCACCCCTGTGCTAGTTAAAGGAGGGGATGTAGACTGACCTGAATTTCCTATAAATCTAGAATACTTGGAAGCTGAGTTTTTCCTATGGTCAGTCTTTGGTTATGGACTGCATAAGGTTGCACCAGAGCTCGTAAGCGGTGGACCACCTCCCATAGGCGAACAAAAGGCTAACCTCGATCCATTCCTCCTATAGGTCATCAAGGAATTTGTTGACCAGGAAGTTGGTCACCTCAGGTAATCTCATGAGTGTCTCTGTTATTATAGTTTGCTCTCAGAATTGCTATTTTTATTTATTTTTAATCCAGAGGAATTTTTATCTAGATGGATCTTGTTCACCCAGATGGATTCCAACTACTACCGCTATAACTTTCACATTAAATTAGTATCTATAAAAACATAATATTTGTACTAATTCTTCAATGTATCCAACGCAGGGTTTTGAAGCAAACTGTGCCCGGATTTCCTAGACCCCAACTGGATGTGAGTGCTTCAAATTTTTCCAAAACCATCAACATTGCATTGAATACCACTTTGTCGCCTCCTTTTAATCCATACACTAATAGTCTCAATTATCTACTTGCAAGTTATTTGATTCCCTATGTCGGACTCACTATCTATGTCGGCGCCAATGCTTAGCTTAAACACCCCACTGCCACGTGGGTAAATCACTGCTATGTTTTGTTTTGCATTACCAACGAATGAAGAGATATAAAATATTGTTAGATTTTTTCTGGATATTTTGGAACTTGATAGATTTAAGCCATATTCTAGAATCTAGGTCAATTAAGAATGGAAAATTCTGGAATCGGACAAACATAAGCGAAGTCAAATCATTATTATCTGAAATCCTATTGTTGTATTTGTTTTGTTGTATATTCTACGAATATACATTTGGTAGTAGGGCTTCTTGGAGTGGAATCGGGACAGGACGCGGTTATCCGTGTTTTATTGTTTAAACAAAAGGATGACTGGGTGGTGCCATACCCATACAAAGTCTCAGATTTCACATTGCGGCTCTCCAATTTGAGGAATACTCTAGGACACACAAGAATTGCCAACCAAGGATTGATTCCAGGATACATTCTTGCAAGCGATAAATACTTTGTTGCATATGCATGCACTACTGCCCAGATTTTGAGGATAGTCTACGCATCGAGTAACGAATCATCGCCTAGAGGATTCTACCCTTGTGGTGGTGATGGACGTTTTGCATGCCAATATCTCTCCAAACCATGATCCTAAAATGAGTGACTCAAAGGTGATTTTAGATTGAGTACAGCAAAAGTCTTCTTTTGGACCACCTTACCTCACATTTTGGATGAAACTTATCAGAAATTTGTTGAATTCCTATAAACAACAAAATCAAGAGGCAGATCAATTATCAAATATGGGATGCTACTGCTTGCCTGGAAAGCTCTTCTACGAACCACACATTAATGATACTCTCTACAGCTCGGGGAGTATCCATTTCTAATGGTTTGTACAGGGTTGTTCTTTGCAAGCTAGCTGTTTTCTTGTAATTGTTTGTACTTGTCATGTATTTTTCATATCTTCAAGATGAATATTCAGAACAGTCTAGAAAATCTGTTGTGAAGAATAGGCTCTAAAGAAAAGTTTTTTGTAAGTTGATATAGTATTTCAGAACAGGTAGAAGAACACAAAGTTGTAGTAGTAAAAGTTTCTCTACTTTCTGAGTTTTTTGAGACTTTATATGTGACACAGAGATGCAAGGTCATGAGATATGATTTCTAGAAAATGTTTGATGGTTTTTTCTCTTATAAAAAAATGTAAGATCATTTTTTTCTCTTATAAAAAAGATGAATATTTAGAACAATCTAGAAAATCTACTCTAAAGAAAAGTTTTTTGTAAGTTGATATAGTATTTCAGAACAGTTGGAAGAACACAGAGTTGTAGTAGTAAAAGTTTCTTTACTTTCTGAGTTTCTTTGAGACTTTATATGTGACACAGAGATGCAAGGTCATGAGATATGATTTCTAGAAAATGTTTGATGTTTTTTTCTCTTATAAAAAAAAGTAAGATCGTTTTGTTCTCTTATAAAAAAAAGGAAGTTGTAGACAATCCATCGTAAATCAAGTCGTCAATATAATCACTCTCGACACGCTGTTGCAATTTTTGAGACTGAACTCAGAATCCCCTGTTGCAATTTTTGGGACAAAACTCAGAATCCCCTTTGTTATGTTTTACACTTCTAATTCACCATAGTATTAAAATATCTCTTCCAATTTGAGACTGGGTATTGGCTATATATGGTATAGTTTCTGCCTTTGGCATTTGTTCATACATCTGTCACGATTTGGAATTTTCTCTGGAAATAGGCTTTAAATATTTCATGAGCGAATCCTCACTTTATTGCATTCATCTTGGGAATTGGATCACATTATGATGAAGAGGTTGACATAATTGTTGAACCCACGTAGATCCATTCAAATTAAGACACAAATTATTGAAGTCACAATGGTAGTATGGATACTAATCTAAAATTTAGGGAGGAGATTATTTTATGAATTGATTGCTCCAACGGTAGCCGAAGACTCCAATGGAGGCTTCTTAAATGTTATTATATGTCCATAAAATAAATTTATTATATGCTAACATATAGATAATGCATGAAGTACCAACGAAGCTCTGTATTGTTTTTGCACCAAGTTGCGAGTATCACAGCCTTCAATGATCTCTCTTGAAGACATAGCCAGTTAGGAAAGTATGTTGAAGGTTTCGAAGGCCAAACATATCAATAAAATTAAGTGAAATATATGTGATATCAACAATGAAATATCTCGGCTCTTTGACTTTGGATATTGGTCCTATGTCAGAGAAGACTCCTTTAAGACCTTTTTGAGACCCTTTCAACACAAGGAGGTATGGACTAATTATCCAGTTGCATGTTTTGATGGGGCATATACTTATAGGGCCTGTGGCAGTGGGGCTTTTTTAGTCCTTTCAACACAAGGAAGTATGGACTAATCATCTAGTTGTATGTTTTTATGGGGGCATACACTTATAGGGCTTGTGGCGGTGAGGCTTTTTTTAGTTCTAAAGACATGTAGCTATTTTTATTTATGGTGGAATGGTGACTTTGGGTCTAACAATAGAGCGGAGCTTATAGCTCTTTGGGGCTCTTCTATCTTCTCATTGGCTAGCAAAAAAGAACTTATATGTTTTTGGTGACTCAAAGATGATTTTAAATAGAGTACAACAAAAGTCTTCTTTTGGACCACCTTCCCTCACATTTTGGATGAAACGTATCAGAAATTTGTTGAATTCTTGTAAAGAACAGAATCAAGAGGCAGATCGGTTATCAAATATGGGATGTTACTGCTTGCCTGGAAAGCTCTTCTACCAAGCCCACAAAAACGGTAGTATCTACAGCTCGGGAGTATCCATTTCTAATGGTCTGTACAGGACTGTTCTCTGCAATCTGGCTGTTTTTTTTTGTAATTGTCTGTACCTGTCATGTCTTTTTCATATCTTCAAGATGAATATTTAGAGCAATCAAGAATATCTCTTGTGAAGAATAGGCTCTAAAGAAAATTTTTCTGTAAGTTGATATAGTATTTCAGAACAGTTGGAAGAACACAGAGTTGTAGTAGTAAAAGTTTCTTTACTTTGTGAGTTTTTTTGATACTTTATATGTGACACAGAGATGCAAGGTCATGAGATATGATTTCTAGAAAATGTTTGATGTTTTTTTTCTCTTATAAAAAAAGGTAAGATCGTTTTTAGATTTTCCCACTCCCATGTCACAATTGTTTTTCAATTTATGGCTTATAGCGTTTCCTTTGCAATATCTGGTGCAAATGCTAGTAATAGCATTGTCAGTAGAAAACTATGAGAAATATGTATGTGTTTAAAAATAAAAAAAAAATGTTTTACTACAATTATGACATTATCAATTAACTTATTTTTTCCAAATATTTTATTTATAAATTATATAAACTATTTTTTTTATATTCATAACCACAAAAAGTATTTACACATACAACTTTTAATTAAAATGAAATATTTACTTGAAAATTTAACTTTTTCCACATATAAATAAAATACAAAACAAACCCAAAAAAACATTATTTATGTTAATACAAATTACGAGATAAAACATTAAATTAAATATATTTTGATATTAAAAAATATTTAAAAAATAAATAAAATAGACTCATAGCTTCGAGTGAAGGCATATATTAATTTGAAAAAAAAAAAAATTGAAATATCTTTGAGAAAACAATGAATTAAATAAAATTCAAAAGCGTGAGTAATGCGTTCCAGGATGATTCTAGAGGGACTTCACAAATATCTTTGAAAAAACAATGATTTAATTAAAATTCAAAAGTGTTCTTAAAAGCGTGGTGATGAAAAAGCAATGATTTAATTAAAATTCAAAAGCATTATTAAAAGCGTGAGTGATGCCTTCTAGGATGATTCTAGAGGGACTCTGCGAATTATGAATTATGAATCCGTTGGAGGTCGGTGAAAGAAGCTCTGTATATATAAACATTTATCTTCCTCCTCCTTTCATCATCTGGACTGCACGGATATGTCTGTGATTGCTGGTTTGTTTCTGTTTGGATGGTCTCGGTGAGTCTGAGTCGGTGTAGGTATGTGTCTGAGTCAGAGTCTGAGTCTGGTTGAGTCTCAGTTAGTGCTGTCAATGCTTGATGGAGGAGGAGGATGGAATAGATTACACGCACTTGGATCATATTTTTGCAAGGGAGACGCCTGCATCATTCTTGGAAGGTGCAAACATCTTTCAGAAAAAAAATTGTTCAATGGTTGTTGGGTGAGTGAGCTCTCTCAGCTTTTTTGCCCATAGAGATAAATCATATCTCAGTATTAATATAAATGAATGATCTCTCTGCACTAGTGTACTTTCTTTTCATTCTAGCATTTCCTCTGATCTCTGTTCTGCGCTGGTTTTACTCATTATTTTGTCTTATTTCAACTCTTCAGCCATAAAATCCTAATTTATGGAAAAACAGAAGGATAAGGGCATTGTTGTTGCTATACTTCAAACCGTCAAGGGACGAAAAGATGGAATCCAGGTATCTATTAATGGATTTGTTTCTAGTGGATGCATTAAGTAGATGAACCCGCGTTTCTTTCACTCACTGTATTGGTTCAACACACATCTATTATCTCTGTTTTTGCCGTTTAGTTCATTAGGATTAAAAACCCATTTAACTGGCATTTCCAACATTGCCTAGAATATAGGCTAAAACCATGGATGGATAGGCTAAAATTCATTGTTGAGATGAATTTACAAATCTTTATTGTATATTATTAATTAGTTGAGGTGGGTAACTCTGTTTCTTGCTAATTTCCTTAACATAGAGTTTAGTGTGCCCAACCTAAGGTGGGTAACTGCATTTCTTGGCAATTTCGTTAGCATAGAGTGTAGTGTGCGAGTGTAGTGCGCGCAACCTGAGGTGGACAACTGTGTTATATCTTTATTGTATATTATTAATTAGTTGAGGTGGGTAAGTCTGTTTCTTGCTAATTTCCTTAGCATAGAATTGAGTGTAACTGCATTTCTTGGCAATTTCGTTAACAGTAGCGTGCGCAACCTGAGGTGGATAACTGTGTTTCTTGTTAATTTCCTTAGCGGCGTTGGGAAGCGGCCAATGGATGCCTCAATGCCCTGCTGGTGCAAGAATATTTTGGTAATTTTGTTAGCATAGAGTGTAGTGTGTGCAACCTCAGGTGGGTAACTGTGTTTTTTGGTAATTTCCTTAGCGGTGTTGAGAAGCCGCCAATGGATGCCTCAATGCCCGGCCAGTGCGAACCAAGAAGCAGGGAAGAGAATTATCATCCAGAATATTTGAATATTTTAACCCACTTGAGCATATACTTATCTTCATCATTTAGCAAGAGCATGTAGGAACCTTCACAATGCAGAGATATAACAAATACCTCATCCATTAGATGTGTTATTAGTCCAGTCAAATCATAATTTTTCAGGTTTCCAAAGCAAATGCAAATTTGTTTTGCTCAACGTAGAAAGAGTGAAATCGTATGATGAAGAGAGCAACCGGAGGCAATGAACAATCAAATATTCCATGTAGGTCACATGAAATGAAATGATCTTTTAGCTTATTTTTTGAGAGTATATTACCAGGTACATATACTCATCGTGTCCCCATGGCATAAGAACGTTATCCAGCCCACATTTTTCGGAGTACACCCTGTATTTTGGGTTGTGAAAATATGGATTTTCCTTTGAAAGCCACACACAACAATATCATAAACTTTGCAGTGGACCCATAACAATGTTTCAGAAAAATATCATGTTGCAAAATGAAGAGAGAAGCTAGATATAGATTACCTTGTGGTGAACAATGGTTTCACTGAAAGCTCATCCAAAAGAGAAGTGTCACATGTATAAATTCAGATAACATAAGTTTTTTTGTTAGACATTATTAACAACCAATCCAGTTCATTCCCACAAGAATCCAGCATCTGCCAATTATAACTAGAAATATCATGTAGGACTCCTTAGTTAAGCTAAATGCATTCCATTTAATTTTGTATTGGGAAAGCTTAAATAAGCTCTCACCTACAACTTCCCATTGAGGCTCCCCTCGCATCTAAGCGGTTCGATCATCTCCACTGTGCATCCAACGGTCAAACCTCACGCTCAACACCCGGATTTCAGGGCTCCAATCCTTACCCCTATATATATTTGTCTATGTTTTGGCATCGTAAGTTCAAATAGTTTTCCTTCTTCGGAGGAATCGACAGGAGTTCTCTTTTCTCTCTACAGGATTCGAAAACGGGTGGATCTCAGATATAGGAATAGAAATAACTTTAGTCGTCTCAGAAGAGTTCGATCGAATACTATGGCGGTGAAATTAACCGAAGAGCAGATTTCTGAGTTCAAGTAGGCCTTCAGCCTCTTTGACAAGGATGGCAATGGTAAGTGATTTAATTTATTCGAGCGTTTAGGGTTTGATGTGTTCCTTTACATGCAATTAACTACGCAATGATCAAGATCCATATCTCTGACCATATGCAGTCGGAATGTTGCTGAGACTTGCACATTTTTCACTAATTAAGTACCGCAATTCTTCTCTATTCCTCTTCGATTTTTCTTTAAAACTCTAGTATTCGACTTAGTCCTGTCAATTCGACAAAATAAAGAGATATTTAAGGGAGAAAATAAAGGGATTTCATGCAGAGAGAATAATTCATAGTAACTCATAGTTTCCCAGGGTGTTCGGGTGTTCGAGAGGAGGATGAATAATTCAACAATTATATTAATGCACCCAACTCCTCTCCCAGCGCGATCTGAAGTAACTATTTCAATTCAATTCAGTGA
>APFE031549375.1:0-27944 GCA_000404065.3 Pinus taeda
TTTTAATTTTTAAATCCCTTAAATCTCTCACATAAAAAAACCTTAAAAGCAAAAATGCATAATTTCTTCTTAATTAATACTTCACCAAACTTTGTATTACAATCAAAACAAATTATTCTTAATAATACATTCAATTCATTGAGTTATAAATCGGTACAAACCAATACATTTATTTTATAATTTAAATAATAATAAAAGGTAACTTAGTAACACAATTTAAATAATAATAAAAGTAAATGTAAACAACCTTTTTTAACTTGATGTGAGAAACTTTCTTGATGTTTATAATATTTCATCTTTGAAACTTATTAATATTATTTTTCAAATAAAAAGTGGAATTTATAATCTAAAATTCATAATTCATATGGATTGAGATTAAATTTATTTTATATTTGCCTGATGTATTGAACTTATTAATATTATTGTTCAAATTAAAATATGATATTTTTTATTTTTTTTTTCTTGATTTATAAGAGATTTGAACCTTGAATTTTATAGTTAACATAAGATTACCAAAAGTTTCTTTCTTGGGCTAAAAAGTGGGATTTGTTATAACAAACTCATGCCTTCGCACATGACCATTTGCATGTCAAATATGGAAGGAATTGAATTGAAGTTCAATTTTTATCTTTTTAAATACAAGTGTAAAAGGGAAAAATGACTTGAAATGGTACAGGTGTTCCTCGACATGAGTGCCAGAAGGAACGAGAACCTAGAAATCCCGCACAACGTTAATGGCCCAGCTAGCACCAACCTAATTCAGATAATCATGTTTAAACTTATGCGAAGTTTGAAGGTTCCAATTTAATTCACAAGGAAGGGTATTAATGAGCAATACTCACTATAGAACTTAAAACAATGTTGAATATATTAAACATGGGATATGACTATTATTGTGGAAAACGTAATAATTGTATTACATTTATATATATACTTTCTAAGGTCAAACAAATTCTAGAGTTAAATATAATTACTCCAGTAATTATGCCTTTTTATTGTTTATTCCTATAGTTATTATGTGCATGTGACAAGTGGTATTAGTGCCAAGTTACCACTCTGTGGCCTATATGGGTGTACATGGAATAACAAAAGTGGTTATTATGCACAGAGGAGAACCTAAAGCAATATGAGGCAAGGAGCTGGAATCACCCCGCCTAGGAGACCATCGGTGGGAGCAGAACCAGTGCATCTTACAAAGCCTAACCTAGAAATGTGGGTTCATCTAGGAGGGGAAACCCATAATGTCAATGCAATATTGTTAGAGAATGTTCAACAATTGCAGGTGGAAATGATGAGAGTTGATAATGAGAGGCTACGGTTAGAACATGAAAAGATCATGAAAAGCCTCTTAAACAGGCCGAACCAAAGGAATCCATTAGAGGAACTTTTAACCTAAAAGTGCCCATGATTTTTTCACGTAATTTCCATATCATAATATGTAAACCAATGAAAATTATTTAAAATTAAAAAGAGCTACATGTAAATATTTTGGAGGAAAAACAAGAAAAACTACCTTTTTAATTGTATTTTTGGCTTATCTCCATATAAATTTACTCAAATTTCAAGTATAGACACTTGTTGGATGTAGAATTAAATTTTGCATCCAAGGAGTACTTATTATGCATATTTTTGAGAAGACCCACATTGATTCAAAATGAATATACATAAAAATTACGTGTTCAATGTGTTTTTTTAGAGTACCTTGAATTTTTGTCATTGCGGGTCTTTTCAAAAGTATGCATAATGGGTACCCATTTGATGCATAATTTAATTTCACATCCAATGAGTGTCTACACTTGAAATTTGAGTAAACCTATAAGGAGATAAGTCAAAAATACAATTAAAACAATAGTTTTCTTCTTTTCGCTCAAAATTCATAACTCCTATTTTATTATTTTAACTATTATTTTATAATTTTTCCTTAGGAGGCCACTTTTAGGCTCAAATTTTCTCTAATGTGAATCCCAACCAAGATGAAGGGGATAAAGAGGAGTTGCATGGATAGTGACAGGGTAACTGAGAGGTTGAGGGAGGTTGAGTTGGTAATGAGGAAGAGTCTGAAAATGTGTAAGGTGGAAAGGGGACCAAAAGACAGAAAACCAAATTGCAAGGGAAATTCAAGAAAATCAAACCCTCGACATATGACAAAGAAGTGGAGGAAGTTGCTAAAACATGGTTGATAAATATGAACAAATATTTTTAAATTAATCAATATGATGATAATCTGAAATACGGGGTGGCAATCTATCAACTGCAAGATAAAGCCACTTTATGGTGGGAAGAGATTAAAATTGTTCGAGGAATTGATGAGCAGGAAGTAACCTGGGAAAACTTCCAAAGGAATTTTAAAGCTAGATACTTAACTGAATGATTATATGATGAAAAAGCGAAAGAGTTCCATGACTTAACATTGGGACAACAGTCCATGGATGAGTTTGTGACTAATTTTAATTCTTTGCTAAGATACATCCCCTACATTCGTGAAGAGAAAGATAAGGTACAACGATTTATCAACAACTTATCAACCTTCATGAAAGAGAAGTTGGAATTTGATAATCTGAAAACAATGGATGAAGCCATTCGGAAAGCCCGGATATGTTACTAGAAAATGAGGCAGAAGGGGGAAGGTGCCTAAGGATGGTTAAACAAAAAGGGGCAGAAAATTTTTCCGAACACCAAAAACACAAAAGCTACTGGAGTCGAGAATGCACATAGAAAATCGTTGAGTGGACCTTCGAGTAAGCATCAACAGAAGTTCAGATCTCAGAATGAAACCAGGAAAGTTGAGGTGTCTAGTAAACCAAAGCCCATTCAATCATAAAAACCCCCTTTGTAGTGTTGGGGTTGTGGGGGAACCCCACTATTATAAAAATTTCCCTCAACGTGCTAGATTAGAATCAACTGTCAACATTCAAGAAGCCTCTACGGTCGGTGAGTTGGCAAGAGGTATACCAAGGATCAATGCAATCTTTGAGGATCATCTGGATGAACACCAACCTACGATGGTCGAATTTGAAGGTAAGATAGACTATAAACCTATTTCTATTTTGATAGATTCAGGAGCAAGCCTGAGTTACATCAGCCAAAAAATAATTGATTTATGTCAAATGCAAGGTGTGAAATTTAAAAATCCATGATTAATGCAACTCACTATTGGGGCTAAGAGAAGAGTGACAACGAAGGTAGAAGATTGTTTGATTGAAATAGTTGGACAACACATTAAGGAAAATATTAGTATACTACCGCTAGGATCCTATCATGTGTTAATAGGCATGGAATGGATAGAAAAGCATTGGATCTTAGTAATTTGTAAGGATAAAACTACCAGTTTACTTAGTGATGAGGGTGTTAGAAAATAAATTCAGGGCATAAAAAAACCATCAAGTTACGCCCCATCATAGTCAATCAATCAAGTAAGTGTATTCGCAAAGGATGCCAAATTTATGTTGTTAAGGTGAGATACACTAATTCCAAGGATAAGGTAGCCACCCTAGAAAACATATCAGTTATCCAAGGATTTGTAAATGTCTTCACAGAAGATATCCCGGGGTTTCCTCCTAAAAGGAACATTGATTTCACTATAAAAGTAATTCCCGGAGCCACCCAAGTATCAAAGGCCCCCTACATAATGAGTATACCCAAGTTAACAGAACTAAAGATGCAACTGCAAGAGCTGTTAGACAAAGGATATATTCGCCCCAGTGTGTCCCATTTGGGGGCTCCAATTTTGTTCGTGAGAAAGAAAGATGTCACTCTTTGTTTGTGTTTTTTTTTTTGTCGATAAAGACTAATTCTATTAAGCAAAAATATTGTACAATAGGTTACATTCCAGAGAAGCAAGAAATCGGCAACCGGAAATGATAGAACTATCAACCTCGGTTCCGGAGAATGAGTTAAGCAAGCAAGGAGCTACAACAAAGCACTGGCAACTAAAGATGCGTTGAAAGCTACCCTGAAAGGGCAGAGGCATCAGCACGAAGCTTTTTCCCTTTCTTTTTTTTAACTTCAACCCATCCATGTTGGGTTGGATGAGCGATTACAACTTGAAGATTGGGATCCTCCATAGGGGAGCTCTCCTTTTCAGAATCCGAGGAAGAGGACAAATGAGCACGTTTCTGAGCAATGGCTGAGTCGGAGGAAGGCGCCAGTCCATCAGTGGAAGGGGCCACGAAATGAGGGGCCTGATTCAATTCTTCATCGCTATCTTCATCTTCTGAGCTGGAGAAATCAGAGTCAGCGACTGGAGGAGGAGAGCATGGAGCCCATCGCTTGGATTTGGGCTTGGAGGCATTGGCCTTGTTCTGCTTTGCTGGGCGAGATAGGCATGTATTCTGCAAATGCCCAGATTGGTGGCAATGGCGACATCGAAATGCTGTATTCTCGTAGTCCAGTGTCTGGGTCCAGACAAAGTTGTTTACCTTGAGATTGATTTGTTCTGGAAGACCTTTACTCAGATCTAACTCCACACATATTCTTGCATATGAGTAGAGACCTTTGGCTTCCCGCCATAAATCTCCCTGGATGAAGCTGCCCAAGGTATTTCCTATTACTCTGTAGACTCGAGTGCTCCATAGGTGGGCAGGTAAATTTGGAAGCCGAATCCATACCGGTGTCTTGGTAATGACTGCAGTGGCTGGATCAAAGTCTGGGAACCACGGAGTCAGAAACAGCCCTGCAGTACCCATGAACCAAGGGCCCTCTTCTAAGGCCTTTTCATAGTGCTTAGAGTTATCAAATAGAACCATGAAATAACCTTTCGAACAAAAAAGGATCCTACAGTGATGTGTCCAGTTTGCATGGATCCATGCATAGAGGTCCTGTGATCGCGGCCATAATCCATTAAATCTGCAAATGATGGCTCTTTCTGAAAAATCTTGAAGTTGGGAAGCCAGCTCTTCATGAATGAGTTCCACAGAGGGAACTTCTTCAATCTTGTCAACCAAGAAGGCCTTAGATTTAAGGGCTTCCGGGGGTTTTGGGTTCTCAGAGTGAACTGCGTCTTTGTAAGAGAAAGGCCGAGTAGATGAAGATTGTCCAGCTGCACCTCCTCTCAGGCGAAGGGACGCCACCACCGAGCTGTTTCTGAAAATGCTGTAAGAAGAGAGGGGGAGAGAGTCTTCAAGTTGTTTACCTTGAAAGAGAAGTCGCAGCAGGCTTGATGGGATCCCCATTCTGCGCTCTAGATTCAGTTTGAGATCCTGCGCCAGCACTGAAGGGCTGACCCATTGCATGATTGTTCTACTTGAACGCTGAGAAATTTGGATCTGAAAGAAATGAGATGAGGGTTTAGATCCCATGCAGATCTCTGGATCTAGCCAGATTTTGCTCTATGGCTTTTGCATGTCCCATATCGATGGATGAACGACCAGATCTGATATGGGTTGTGTCCGATTTATCATATGGGCCCGATCCGCCATGCGGGTATCTGGCTCGAAGGACCCCGGTTTCGATCTGCGCATATTCCCCTGGATCGGGAGAAAATAGGGCTGGTTTACCATAAAAAAGTTTGGATCTGAAAGTCCAGGGCTTGATCTATGCAAGGAGCCGCAAAGCGATGGGAGTGGCTCCCATTCGGGACTCCATGGTAGGAGGGAACCCAGATCTGCGCCAAAAATAAACAGAGCAGCGTTCTGACATTCAATGTAAAGAGATTTTCCTCCATACCTTGAACAGAGTTTACGATTTTCCCTTCTGCGAGCTTCAGTGTTGCTAAAAACCGCTTCTCCGCCGTGCCTGTTCTCATCAGCTATGGCTTGATGGTATCTTGACGAATGGCTGTTCCCACCGCTTGTTTCAACCCAGAGATTGTCGGCGATCTTCGGCTTCTGGGAGTAAACCGAGTTTGTCAGATCTTGGCTGACAGGGGGATCGTTTAGTTCTGGGTCCGTTTGAACAGGGGGCTGCAGATGCTGACGATCGGTTCTGGATCCTCCATGCGCCAACAGACCTTCTAGAGAGCCCCAGGAACCATGAACGCAACCAGTCGAGGCCATCTCCGAGAAATTTTTCGTCTGATTTTTGCATTATCAAAATTCTATTCTACCTTTACCCTTTGTTTGTGTTTTGATTATAGGTAATTGAATAAATTAATTGTTAAAAATGAATACTTGTTGCCAAGAATTGATAACCTATTTGATCAAGTTAAGGGTGCTACTGTATTTTCAAAAATTAATTTATGTTTTGGATATCACTAGATAAGGATAAAAGATGAAGATATTTATAAAACATCGTTTAGAACTCGCTATGGGCACTATGATTTCATTGTTTTTCCATTTGGTCTCATCAATGCTCCAACAACATTCATGAGCCTAATGAATAGTATTTTCCACCTCTACTTAGACAAGTTTGTTCTAATATTTATTGACGACAACCTTGTTTATTCTCGGAGTTTGGAAGAGCATAAGGAGCATCTTTGGATAATATTGCAAATTTTAAGGGAAAACCAACTTTATGCTAAATATAACAAATGTGACTTTTATAAGGATCAAATTCAGTACTTAGGGCACATTATTTCCTCTGAAGGTATATCAGTGCATCATGAGAAAATTAAAACCATCATGGAATGGCCTACCGCTAGAAATGTTGCAAACATTCATTCTTTTATGGGTTTGTCTGGGTATTACCGTCATTTCATAGAGAGGTTTTCTAGAATTACTTACCCTATAACTTCTTTGCAGAAGAAGGGAAGATCTTTCAAGAGGAAATCAGAGTGCCAACGCAGTTTTGAGCAACTGAAGAACTTACTAATTAAGACTCTGGTGCTAAAAGTCACAGACCCAGAAAAAGAATTTACAGTCTACGCAGATGCTTCCTAGGAGGATGTGGGGGGAGTTTTGATGCAAGAAGGCAGAATAATTGCTTACGAATCTCGTAAGTTAAAATACCATGAACATAGGTACCAAGCATATCACATTCTAATTTCTAAATAGTAAATTTTGATTCTATTTATTTTTTTAAAGTGAACTATGAACTTGAGAAGTAATTATAATTT
Source organism: Pinus taeda (assembly GCA_000404065.3). Taxonomy (NCBI): domain Eukaryota; kingdom Viridiplantae; phylum Streptophyta; class Pinopsida; order Pinales; family Pinaceae; genus Pinus; species Pinus taeda. The sequence goes on from APFE031549375.1 coordinate 6,992, forward strand.
TAATTTGATTTAAATAATATTCATAAATATTAACATGTTTATTATTCAATTTTATATAAAAAATATATATATAAATATTAAAAATTTTATTGTTTAATTTATAAAAAAATAATAACGTTGATCATTTTCTCACTTTGGGTTAAAACTTTGTTTTCAAATTTAAATAAATAAAAAATGCAAAATTGAATTTAATTCAACTCATATCCTTCCAAAAACATGGAAATGGTACAAGACACATTAAAAAACCAAAATATAATATTGCACAGTATATGTTTTCTCACTTTGGGTTAAAACTTTGTTTTCAAATTTAAATAAATAAAAAATGCAAAATTGACTTTAATTCAACTCCATCTAAATTGAATTCCTTCCCATTTAAATAAATAAAAAATGCAAAATTGAATTTAATTCAACTCATGAAATTGAATTCCTTCCAAAAACATGGAAATGGTACAAGACACTTTAAAAAACCAAAATATAATATTGCACGTTATATGTTTGTGCATGTATGGTTTTAATTAGTTTTTTTGAAATGTTAATATATCATGTAAAATATAAATTCTTTTTAATACCAACCAATATGATTTATGAATTGTGAATAATAAATTTTATTTTTGATTTGATAATGAATTTCACTTTTTGATTTTAACCTAAGTCACAAGACACGTCTTACAAGGTCCCGTGTCCCGTATTTTACGTGATGGACACGAAAACGGCCCTAAAACGTGTCAAAAACGTTTTTCATCGTGTTCTTTAAATGTAAAACGTATTTGTCGGTTTCCATCGTGTCCTGCATTTGGAAAACGCGTATTCCAAATGTTGTCTGTATACGCTGCAATTTGTTTTGAAAGAAACAAATAATTTTAAATAATTTTTGAGTGGGGCAGCTTAATGGTCAAGTCTAGGCCCTAGTATTGATATGCTATTCATGGTAATGTTAAATTCTTAAAGTAAAAGTGACACTCTCCTTAATCTTCATTTTCATCCTTTTATTTAAATTTTTAACATTACCATGAAATGACTCAAGATGTTTGAGAATGGTTCCGACCTCATTGGATTTCATATGGAGAAGGTAGAATATTAGATTTCATTCAAAATCCAGCAGACTTATCAGTTTTTAGGATTTAGGATTGGGAGATTGTAATGTTTCCAGGTGACACCACCTTCCCGGGCTACCCCTGCCACCAGTAGAGGACGTGGTCTACCTCCTATAGCTCCTAGTTTTAGTTCTTCAGCTTCTAGAGCATAGAAAACTCCACTGCCAACTCCACCAGTACCAGCGTCTACATCTAGAGGGAAAGTGAAAGCTATGGCACTTTCTCGCAAGAGGGGCACAGGAAATCAATAGGATTAGACTTTAGTTATTTTCTTATGTGCCTGTAAGTTGTACATGAACAATGAACATTGAATATTCAAGAATCAAGACCAAGCATATCACATTCTAATTTCTAAATAGTAAATTTTGATTCTATTTATTTTTTTAAAGTGAACTATGAACTTTGAGAAGTAATTATATTTTAATTTGATTAGATAAGTTGCAACCTGCAATTTAATATGGATAAAAAACTATATTTCGACACACACACACACACACACACACACACACACATATATATATATATAACGTGTCCCCCTGTCCTGTTTCTACGTCGTTGCGTTTCGTATTGAATACTCGTATTTGTATTTACGTGTCCTCTATGTCTATGTCCTCGTGTCATGTGACTTAGATTTGAACTATTAGTGAAATTTAAAAATAAAATTGAGTTCTTTGTATCTAGTTAAAAAAAATTGTTTATATTTATTTTACATTATGATATTGAATTTTACAATATAATGCAAATAAGAGAATGAGTGAGTTGGAATTTATATTTATTTATAATTGAAAGTATTAGATGTGTTAATTAAGGATAACACTTTCATTTTGATCGTAATAAAAAGTATAGTGGAATATTAATTAAGGATAAAGTATGCATTTTTCTCTAAGGTTTTTTTTTAAAATGGAGCTTCAATTGTGATTGAGATTTAAAGAGAAAATAAATAAAAAATTAAAGTGAATTTAATTGTGATTGAAATTTAAAAGGAAAATAAATAGAAAATTTAGTGAAATTTAATTCTTTTCAATTCGCATTTATAAATAATATTAATGAAAAATATAAAAAAAATGTAAATATTAAAATGTTGGTCATTCAACTTATAAGAAAATCTTAAAAATGCAAAAATAAATCAAAATAACTACTTCCATTTAAAGTATTGCACTTAAAATAGTATACTAGTGTAAATTCATCTTAAATTACTAAAATGTAAATCTATTTTAAATTACTAATATGCAGAGAAGGGTGAGACTCTCTGCAAATCGATTCCAAACACCAAAACTCTAGAGGCTAGAGTGAGTAAGATCAAATTTCTCAAGGTGCAAACTTTTTTTTAGATTGAAGAAATTTGAAAAAAGGTTTTCACCTCAAGGAATTTGATCACTCTATATACATGATAGTTAATAAGTTAAGATGGATCTATACTAGATTTTGTTTTGTAAACTGTACTTTAACCTAATTTGAGTGGTAGATTAGACTAAGAAAAAATATGCATCAATGAAAATTTGGGATATTTGATTGAAGATCTACCTCTTTCAATCATTGATCACAACTACTCTCTTCTATGGGTGCTATGTTCGGGAACTATATATCTTATGGGAGTACATGGAAAAGAAGATAGGGAGAGTGTTTGTCAAAATGTTATTTGAACATTTTTTGCCAAGAGATTAATGCATCATGGTATTATTCTTGTAAAATTTAGCACAACCCCATTCACTACCTCTATGATGTTTCATGTGATCATAATGCCACAAGTTCTCACAAATGGGCAACTAATAGATTAGCCTTCTTAGATATTAAATCTTGCCCTCAAATCCTTTGAGTAGTAGGGAGAACATAAGATCATGTGTAAGAAACATGTGGTCATAATGACACAAGTTCTCACAAATGGGCAACTAATAGATTAGCCTTCTTAAATATTAAATCTTGCTCTCAAATCCTTTGAGTAGTAGGGAGAACATAGGATCATGTGTAAGAGCCTTTCTTGCTTCACCTCATTAACCTTGGTAATAATAAACCACTCTGTCATATCTTAACTTTTTAGTGGATGCTCTTCATCTTTCTAAGGGAGGGATTAAAAAATGTATACATACTAAAAAATGTAAATCCCACCTTCAGTGCACATGGTTTTAGCAATTGTTTTCTCCGAAACTTTAGAATTACTCCATTGCAATGATGGGTCCATTCAACCCCTAAGGTATAATAGGCTCTAGTTTTTTTTTGCAACTTGAGGGTTCCTTTTGCCTAGCTTAGAGTTTACTCCCAACAAATTTGCATAGACAGAGATCATATATTCGTTGGTAACATCATATTTTCCATATTAGCTCCTTAGAGCCTTACATTGAGGAGGACTTTGTATTTAGATGCTCTCCCTTCACAAAATTAAATGACAATGCTTTTATATTTTGATACATTGACTTTATTCTCTTTGGGCACCAATGGGTTATGAAGACCATAGATGCTTTTCCCTCTCCCTATCTAACATGATGGCTAATTAGAGGTGAGTTGCCCTAAATGAACTCCAAGTAGTTCCAACCTTTTAACACTAATATGGTAAAAGACACAATGAACAACTTCCAAATTCACATGATAGAGTTGCTAGGTGTCATAGATCTAATGGTTTCCATAGTCTCTCACCCTCCACACATTTATTTATAACCTTGAATGTTAAAATGCTTCCCTGAAGCAACATATTTAGGGGATGTAACTTTCTCTAAATTTTTTATTTTTCTCCAACTTAATGAATTTCCTTCTCTTTTATATTTTTATTTTCCCCTTTATATATGCTTTAGCTTTGTCTTTACTATTTTCAATAATTTATTTTTAGCTTTGTCTTTACTATTTTCAATAATTTATTTTTATACCAATGTTAATTGTAAATAAATATAATAATTAAATTAAATTTAAAATATACATCAAAATGTTTTCCAAATACTTTGAACTTTATTATTATATTTTACAAAAATCAATATAACATTTTTTTTTTTAACTCGTAATAGTTAAATTTCAAATCTCCCCTCATTTTTTCTTTCTTTAATAATATTTAAAAATTATTAATAATATAAAAGTAATACGATGCTCAAGATTAAATTTATTTATACATACATTTAAACACTTGTATAATAATAATAAATACCAAGTTTACCAATAATAATTTTATAACTTAAACAAACAATCATAAAATTATTTTAATAGCTCATTATAAATTTAAGGATGGAAATAGTATAGTGCACCTATAATAACTTCCATAGTATTGGAATTTAAACTAAAACAACAAAATTTGAAGTTAAAAATGTGTGAACCACGACTTCAATGTTTTCTGTAACAGAAGTAAACTTACGGCCGATAACATAATTTGATGTGGCTTTAAAACATTGAAAAATGCGGCCTCATAAAGCAGAGTTGCTAACCATTGGAAATTGACAGCATTTCAGCGTCTTTGGTATTTGCTTGGCCTTTGTGTTTGATGTTTGTTTGTTCAGTAGCATGGCCATGCTGTTGTTTTTTGTTTCTGGGTTTTTGGTTGGATGGAGTTTTTTTCCTCTTTTTTCTTTCTGTGAATTGCTCGGCCAACCAGTTTTTTTTGCTGCCGAATTCAAAGAAGATAAATAGGTACGAGATGAAATAATGAGATTCATCTCTGTAAGAGCTTTCTGTGAATTGCTCGGCCAACCAATTTTATTTTGTTGCCGAATTCAAAGAACGTAATATAGTCATATGAATGAGGATTAGGGTTTTAACAAAAACTCTCTAAAAACTTTGTAATTAGATTTATTTGAAATTATCACTTTATTTTTTCAACAATTCGACTAAAGAGATGCCGCTTTAAGAGTTCTTTTCTGAAATTCAGTTCAATTTCACCTTGTGTTTTTCAACATATTGACTAAAGGCATGTAATTTTAAGAATTCCATTCTAAGATCCAGTTCATAATGATACATTCCTGATCCTAATTTATTTTCCCTTTCAATAATCTTACACGGATTTAAAATTAGAGTTCAAAGTAGGTCCAGAGCAGTTCATACATTCCTGATGCTAATTTATTTGCCCTTTCAATAATCTTCTTACACGGCTTTAAAATTAGAGTTCAAAGTAGGTCCAGATCAGTTCATATCTAATAATGGTATGAAGTGCACCAAAACCATAGGTATGTACGTCGATGCAAAACTCAAGAACTTGTTAATACTTTTGCTTTACAAATGTTCAAAAGGTAAATGCACTGATGCATCGAGAAAATTGACCAAACTGATTAAATTATGTTTGATACCATGAACATAATATACCTCTGAAATCGTCTTTGGCTCCCCCTCCTTGGTCATAATCTTGACCACTCCTTTGTCATCTACATCCAGAGTCTTGTCAACCTCCAACTTTACCTTTGTCTTCACTAATTGATCCAAATTTGCAACCAAATTCTTGTTGCCTATCATGTGGTTATCACAACCACTCTCTAATAATCACACATTATTAGAAGGTTCATGCATGGTATGGCAAGCTAGGAATATGGAGTTAGTACTCTCTATAATGCCATTAGCTCTCTGGTTTCCTTAATCAACTATCATCTTCCTGCAATCACAAACATAGTGACCAAATTTATTGCAATAATAACATCTCACCCTTTGATTTGTCATCTCTTTGATTATTGTTGAAGCTTCTGCAGTTGCTTCCACTTTCATGTTCATGCCCTTCTCAACCATCTCTCTGACCACCATGTCTTCTGCCTCGTCCTCAGTTTCTAGATCTACTTCTACCTCAACCTCTCTCTCTTGAAATAGAAACCCGACTTTTGAAAGCCGTTTTTAAAGTGGAATCTTTATTTCTGTCTATCCTTCTCTCATGTTATAGAAATGTCCCATCAATGATTCCAAATCCTTGGCTTCTTCTATGGCTACCACCACAACATCAAATTTGGTAGACAAAGATCTGAGGACCTTCTTAACAACTGTTTGATCTTTAATATCTTCATTGTAAATTTTTAACTCATTTACAACAGTCATGACCCAATTCATGAAAGAATCAATGTCATTTATCTCCTTCATGTGCAGAGTTTCAAAATCTCTTCTAGTATTCTGCAACTTAACAATATTGACTTTGGCCTTTATAGCTTGTCGCCAAGGTCTCCCATGTTTTATCTGTTGAAGACGTTATCATAATTTTCTAGAACACTGCTCGGTCTACTCCATGTTGGATAAGCTACAATACTTATGCATTCTTCTTTTTGTCTTTCTTTCATAGTCCCCTTTGCATTAATGCAGAGAGATTGTTCTTTTGCTTCATCGTTAGGTTCTGAAAATCCAAACTCAACATGGTCCCCAACATCATGATACTTCAAAGTAGTCTCCATCTTAATAACCCATATATCATAATCCTTCCATATGAAATAACGAAACTATGACTAAAAACTTATTGACACTATCTTCAAAAAAAACCTTCACTTTAAAATAATAAAACCCTTTTAAAAAATTCCCTACACACTTTAATAAACCAACCACAAGTTAAATTTAAAGAAAAAAAAAAAAAAAAAACCTTTGAAAAACAAACCTTTATTAAACTTTCACATCAACTTTAAAAGCCCCTTTTAAACCGACTTTATATTAAACCACCCCACTTCCAAAAAAATTCGTTTTAAAAAATTTCAAAACAATCGTTTTAAAAAAGTTTCAAAACGAATGGTCACGTAAGAAATAAGTGAGCCAAGTCACTTGAGTTCGGTCAACTTCAATTAATGCTCACGGCCGAAATTAATAAACTCTGCAGATAATCTGAGATTCAACAGAATCGAAGTTTTTACGAAATTCCTCAGGTTATACACTAAGAAGGTGCGAATTTATAATTTTGCACCAATTTTTTTTAATTATTGGTTTTTTTTTTCTTAATTTTTTTCTGGTTGGTTCTGAAGGGACTATATGCCTTGTATTATGCTTTTAACCTGAGAGAAGATACCAGAATACCAAATATGTTAAAGAAATATATCAAGAACACAGAACAATAAGAAAAAAAGCATGTATTCAAAAAGGAAAGCAATGTTCACTTGCTCCAATAGAACGGGGTCAATTACAAAATAAGACAAAACCCTCCTAAAAGAGAGTTTCTATCCTTTATTTAGGATTCATACATGAAAGACCATGGGTCAATACCATGGTTCTTATTAATACCATCTATCTAATACCATGGCCCATTTGCAGCTAACTTTGTGGTCCCTTCTTTAAATATGGGTCAACCACTTACAATTATTAATATGGGCTTTATTGACTCTTTCTTGACTATAAGTTATAACTATGACTCGACCCTATTACATAAATAGGGGGGTTAGGGTTGGACCCTACCCGTTTGATCTTTCTTAGATTTTAATATTAATTTGTTGGAAAGACAAATAGAATAGGCTCAAAATAACACAAATACTTTTCACACAATAATCTCTTCTGTTGATCACACAAAAACTTGATGATTACAATAAACTCGTTGAGGGTATTTAAACATTTTCCAACTAAAAACTCTCTTCAAATAACTTGACATCAACCACACACAAAATTCGACTTTACTTAAAATAAGACTTAACTGAACTTGAATCAACTTGACTCTCTAATTATAGCTTCTTAACATGTGAATAATTAGTTATTTTAACATCTTTTCCACCATAAAATTCATTTTAACAACCTAATCCTCCATTCTAACTATTACACTTTATCAAACTTCAATACAATTATATTCAATAAAACAAACATCTAAAAAAATAAAAACCAAAACATATCTCAAGAAACAAAAATCAAAACATACCTCAAAAAGAAAAAAGAAAAAAACATTTCCGCAACAAAAACCATTCCAACACACCAAAGACCATTCCAACAGGCTTGCTCCTCCATTTGAAAATTATCCTTTATTAAATTCAAATAAAATTGTATTCTATGTACCTATCTACAATTTTATATACTCTATTTTCTCGGTAAGATCAACAGAAAGGAAAACAGTACTTGGACATAAATGAATCAATTGAATCTGAATCGTTTATGCCATATCATACTAAGTAGAAGAGTTTTGGCTAGACTTTTAATTACAGCATTGAACTAAAGATGTCAATTAAATTTAGTTGAGGTGATCCGAAGGAATATTATTACCAATCCTATCCAGGTTCAGTGTTCAATTCCTATATGTAATTGCACTTCTTTTACAAAATAGCCTATATGTAATTGCACTTCTTTTACAAAATAGCCACCCAGCTGCCCATCCAGCAGCACACTACGGAATTTTAACTAGAAAATTAGGATAATTCGTAGTCTTCGCGATGGATATCTCTTTTGTGATTTTTCTGTAACTGAAGTTTTTGCTGTTTTCAAATCCTTTCAAGATTCAAAATCATGACACGAACAATTATTTATATATATAAAGTCGTCTGCTACGCTTCTGTTATTCAATTTTTCCAAGTCTCTCGCATACGAGCTTTACATTTGGATATATTTCTGCTCTCTTTCGTCTTTATAATTATATTTGCGTGCATTTCTTCTTTCTTTGATTTTCAGTTTTTCTTTCTAGCTAAATTTAAGGATTGTAAAGTAAAGATATCGATTCTTTTAAGCTTTGTTTTTTTAAGATTACAGATGTGTCTCCAGTAAAATTCATGAATTATTTTCAAAGCGGTTTCTCATTTGCTGTTCAAGCTGATCCTTCAAGTAAAAATACAGTTAACAAGACTTTTAAGAATAGACATCTAAGAGAGTCCAGACTTTGAAGAATAAACATTTAAGGCTATTAATTATAATTTATCCGGACGGCAAACTTGAACAGCACGGGGGTTCTCCCATAGTTGTATTACTCCACCTTTTTAAAGTGTCAATAAGTAGACAAAAACTTTATTAACGAGTAAGTTAGTGCTAATTGTTGGTCCTTTGATAAATTTGCGCTTAGATAGATTAAATTAAGATAAATAACTGCAAAATATTTGAAATAGGGCACCAGGTACTTCAAAAAAAAATGAAGAAATTGTGCTTCCCTCGAATGATACAGCAGCTATTAATTAAACTGTGAAAATCGGACATAAAAGAATATTATAGTGCAGCTTATCTCCATTTTGACAGAAACCCTCAACATCACAGAAAACCCCAAAACTTTCTGAAAAACGGCCAAAACTTTCTGAAAAACGGCCCATTCAGGATGAAAATGAGAAGGGAATCTTACCGAGAGGGAGAATTGGAACATAAACCAACAGGCACCGAATATCTAAAAGAAAGCTTCCTCGGCTCCCTCCTCGACGCCCCTCTGCATTGCGAACCAAACACAAAAACATTCTCACTATTACCGTGTAAATTTTTTATTACATGCTTATATTCCATTACGGGGCTACGTAAATTTATGTTCATTACGGAAAAATTTAACTGACCTATGAATTGAAAAGATACCCAACCTAAACGGAAGGATATGACTCTGCTTGAGAAGGCGCCACTGATTTGAGTTCGAAAGGCTGTCTCTAGGGAGCGTGCCCCAAGTCTGCTGTTGAAATATGGGGCAGAACACTTTCTAGATGCCATAAAGATAGTTGACTCTCACAGAATAAGACCACCTCGGATTGATCACACAACTACCGCAGCACAAGTAAGAAAAAAGCATTTTGAATGGTTTAGATGCAAAATTCTGATTGCCCATAATCTAACACCAAGGTCAAGAACCAACTAAATTGTCTTAATGATCTTAAATGACCTCCTGGTAATTTTCTAAGTCTGCAATACTGTTGATTGATTCTGTGCCAACTGGAAATTTCATCAACAAATGGTAAGAACAGAGACTCACCTGCTTCACTCTTGGATCCAGTGAATGAAGAAAAGTTGGGGGAGAATCAATGAATTGCTCAACAGGGGCAGAAGTTGCCCTGCAACCGTTTTGAATGACTTCTCGCCATTGCTCCTGCTCACTCACTATGAGCAACACTCCTTTCCTCTTCTCCCTCTGTTTTCTTTGTCGCTAACAGCTGATGCCACTGTCCTAGTGCCATGTCCGCTCTTTGCCCATAATCTACTCCTGCATTTACTTGAATCGAGTGTGAATGTCGTCCTGAAAAGGATATTTCCCACCGGGTATTTTGGGCAGAAGCCGCTTTGGTTCGGAGAATGAAATGAAGTGAAAGAATTTGAGCGATGGGCAAATTCCAGGGAACATCATACCAAACTGAAAGAGGTGGAATATGCAATCCATTGGGAAATGGAATTTGGGAACTGGTCATCGTTCATTCTTCCTTCTGAATTTACTGCATGCAAGTGTCTCATTGCATAAAACACTTTTCACGAGAATAGACTTTGATCCACTTCCTCTCACGGAATATCAGACCACCTCATATCACATACTTGCATGGTTCTAGCAAAAGATTCAACTACCCCATTAAACCGCAGAAATCCCTAGATTAATAAAAATGATTGTCCGTACCAACAGCGCAATAGAAAACGCCGCAATATGGATTGCAAATATTAATTTCTTGATTCGGCGTCAAGTAATAATGATTCCGTACCAGCTGTAATGAATGAGAATGTTTGTGAAAATGTACAACTTATAAATAAATAATTAAATAGCAACCCAGCCGAATGCAAAAATGTATAGACGCCGCCATTCTAAGTAAGCGACTGCGTTAGGTACGTGAGATCCTGCCACTCTATGTAAGAGTTGGCGTTTGCCAATGGACTTTAAGGTTGAGAGAGTAACTGCCTTTTTTTTCCTGGACTTTAAGGTTGAGAGAGTAACTGCGTTTTCTTTTTTTTCCTATAAAAGCAGGGATGGATTTTGACGGGCATTTTGCCCGTCATAATGCATTTTAACCTTATTTGATGGTCAGAAATATTTAAAACCCGTTTTCCTAGAGGTGCTTGCAATGGTTGAAGACATATTTTTGATGGTTAACTTTTTGTTGAAACCGTCATTAATAACCATTCTCGAAAGAAAGCGGAAGCAAAGGTAGTAGACTGAATTGTCGGACGCTCGTTCTCCTTCATATGGCCACTTGTCCAGCCTCGGCAACGTTTGTCTCCCACCTTTCACCGACTTCCATTTGGTATTCGTGTTTATAATCGTCCTGTTGTAAATGATAATGCTTATGTGTGGATAAGTTTACATCGACTCCATGTTTCGAATTAAGCACGAAACAACGAAATTTTGAAACCCAAATAGCAGATCGGGATTTTGGTGGATGGTTGGTTGATCATTCTTTGCAATTCATTGAAAAAAAAATATCAATGACCATGTAAATGCACGTGATGTCATGTTTTATGCATTAGTTTTTTAGTTTTTTGTGCGGTAAATTGGGTATCTTGGGTTTAAGACTAAGACTAATGGGTATTTTGGTATAGTATTTCAAAGTATCTAAAGCAAGATTTTCATGCTGGTGCTGTTATGTAAGATTCAGATTATAATTTCAATTTTGAATATATTTAAATTAAAATATTTATATGAATATATTTAAACTAAAATATTTATATAAATAATTATAAGAATTAATGTTTTTAATTAATATAATGAGGTTTATTAATTTTTATTTAAAACCATATACTAAAATTTAATATTTATATTAAAAAAATTATGATTTTAATTAAATTTATTATAAGAAAAATTATTTTCTTTTAAATGGTAGATAAAAAAGTGTGCTTTAATTTATATATGAAAGGGTTTTTTTCACTATGTAATACAATTTCAAGTAAGATCATGATTTTTCTTTTGAATGTATAAATGGATTTAGTAGTCTAACAAATAAAAATCTCAAATTTCAATTAAAATTAACCAGAAAAACATGAAAAAGTCATTTTTTGGAAAAGAAATAATTTAACTACTAATAATAATGATTCTAACATATTTAGATGGACTTTCCTAAATTAAATAATCAATAAAACAACATACTTCAATTAAATGGGGATATTTTTTTAATATTATATTTGAGTAATGAAATTTTCATTTAATAAATTAGTTTCGATGTAAATACTATTTTGTTTGTTACCATATATATCTTTTGAGAAAATAAAGATTTCCTTCTCTTCTAAAATATTTGTGAGCAAAGCACTCTCTAATATGGTAGAGAAGTTATAATTTCCTTTATAACATTTGATTTAGTCAAAATAAAATAAAATAATTAAATAAATAAATAAATAATAAAAAAATAAAGTTAACAACAAATTATAATTAATAATTAAAATAATTTAGATCCATCTATGGGGATCTACCAAGTGGCCAAAAAGATCAAATCCAAAAATTCTCTTATTATAATATTTGACGGAAGATAATTCAATTATAAAAGACAATAATTATTTATTATTTTAATATATTTGTTTTAATCTAAACTAAATTTATATTTTTTAAAGTTTATTAATGTTACATAATATAAACTAGTCACATTATGCTTAATCCATATCTGAGTATATTATAGAGTGCCCCTTGCTTTGTTTAGGTGCAAGCAAGAGTATACAAATCCTTTCAAATCTTATTTCCCCAACATTTTAAAAAGTATATATTTATTTTAATCTCAAACCTATTAAACATAGATAATGATTAAAAATATAAAGAATCCAAAGCATAAACATTTGTATGACAAAATAAATTTGAAGTCCAACACGATAAATCCAGTATACTTAAGCTCAAAGTATTACATTTTTATGTAAAATTAATCTTAAAAGAATAAAGTTCTATAATAGTGAAGGCCACTACACTACATATTGGAGATTGAGATGTTGATTTTTTTATCCATTTGCATCTCATATAGGTAGGTGGCCCACATCTTACCAACCTTTTTAACAATGCAATAAAATATATGACACATTTATATTGGAGAATTTTGCTACTATGACATGGCATATCTCTTTATGCTTCTCAAGATGCATTTAAAGTCCCACATCTTACCAACCTTTTTAACAATGCAATAAAATATACGACACATTTATATTGGAGAATTTTGCTACTATGACATAGCATCTCTCTTTATGCTTCTCAAGATGCATTTAAATATGAGCATATTCTTTTGCACATATATCCAATCCCCATTTTTCTTTGGATGTAATGCATAGCTTATGGACAACTTGAGACCAATGGAATTTAGAAACTTGTATGTTGTGGCATCAGTTTGGTGTAATTGGATTTGGAGTAAACCATTATTTGGAATGGTATGTATATGTATCAACTAATAATTTGTTGTCAAATAAATTTCACTTATTGGATGGATCTAAATACTGGACGTTGGTGGTATGTTATGGTAAGTACTCTACCCAAGACTGATTATATACTTTCAATTAAAAAAATAAACATGTTTCAAATGTTCAACAATTTTGTTGAAACCTCCACAATTGTAGTTGTCAAAGTATTATATTTTAAAAATATTTAATTTTTAGTTGATATGCCTACAAGTTAGATTAAAGTGTATAATCTCTAAATAATACACCGAGGTGAAAATTATTTTTACTTTTCAATAAAACTCTTTTGCCTAAATGCATAAACTAGTTAGATACACTATTGTATTCAATGTCACTTTGATACAAGTTGGTTTTTTTATTTTTATATATTGATTTCACTACATTTTAGTGATAAATAGAAAGAAGGATTTGATCACCACATGCTTTTTCCACATTTAATACTTATAAGTGTGTTCACTCTAAGAATGTAATAATATAGTAAATCCGATAACATGATGTTAAAAGATCTACAATGTCCATTTATTATAATTGTAGTCTCTTAATTTTTAAAAGGTTCAAATACTATGCATTCAATCTTATTAACATTAGTGTATATCCCATGTTCTAAAGCAATGCTAAAATATATAAGGTAAAATGTACTTTATCTTTAGATCCACTAGTACATATTAGATTAAGCAAATCATAACATAAATCATATTAATTAATCTATTTTCGAGTTTTTATTGATAACATTCAATAGTTTTACTATGTTTGTCATCTTATATGTCCCATAAGATATCCATAGTCATATCTCATATATACAAATGCTATGGCATGTTCCGGGCAAGGACATTTGATTTCAAGTTCCAAACAAATTATTGCCAGTGTTCCATGCAATTTCAAACCAAGATTCAAGATTTAATAAGTCATTTGTTTGTTATGGTTACTTTGTTTTATTCTTTATGGTAAATATGTGAAAACTTTAACATAATTATGTTATTTAAGGATAATTTTTTAATCAAGCTTTTATTGGTGAAGGGTTAATTTTTTGTAAGAGAACATCACTCTTGAAAGGCAAAATTTTAAACATAACGTTTCCTGAAGGGGAACATAAGAACCCAAAACATCAAAAAAAATTGTATGACAGTCAAAAAGAAATCCAAATTCCAACTCTTGCTTTTATGCCTGAGCTTCAATTGTGATTGAGATTTAAAGGGAAAATAAATAAAAAATTTATGTGAATTTAATTGTGATTGAGATTTAAAGAGACAATAAATAGAAAGTTCACTCAAATTTAATTCTTTTCAATTTATATTCATAAATAATATTCATGAAAAACATTAAAAAATGTAAATATTAACATGGTCATTCAATTTATAAAAAAATGTTAAAAATGCAAAAATGAAATCAAAATAACTACTTTCATTTAACGTATTTCACTTAAAATAGTATACTAGTGTAAATTCATCTTAAATTACTAAAATGTAAATCCATTTTAATTTACTAAAATGCAGAGAGTAAGATCAAATGTATCAAGGTGCAAATTTTTTTTAGATTGAAGAAATTTGAAGAAAGGTTTCTACCTCAAGGAATTTGATCACTCTATGTACATGATAGTTAATAAGTTAAGATGGATCTATACTAGTTTTTTTTTTGTAAATTGTACTTTAACCTAATTTGAGTGGTAGATTAGACTAAGAAAGAATATGCATCTATCGCCATTAATGAAAATTTATGTTTTTAGTATTAACTTTGGGATATTTGATTGAAGATCTAACTCTTTCAATCATTGGTCACAACTCCTCTCTTGTATGGGTGCTATGTTTGGGAACTATATATCTTATGGGAGTACATGGAAAAGAAGACAGGAAAAGTGTTTGTCAAAATGTTATTTGAACATATTTTTGCCAATAGATTAATGCATCATGATATTATTCTTGTAAAATTTAACACAACCTCATTCACTACTTTTATGATTTCTGATGTGGTCATAATGACACAAGTTCTCACAAACGGGCAATTAATAGATTAGCCTTTTTAGATATTAAATCTTGGTCTCAAATCCTTTAAGTAGTAAGGAGAACATAGGATCATGTGTAAGACCTTTTCTTGCTTCACCTCATTAACCTTGGTAATAATAAACCACTCTTGATCTTAACTTTTTAGTGGATGCTCTTCATCTTTCTAAGGGGGAGATTAAAAAATGTATAATACTAAAAAATATAAATCCCACCTTCAGTGTACATGGTTTTAGCAATTTCTTTCTCCCAAACTTTAGTATTGCTCGTATTTTGTATCTCCATTGCAATGATGGGTCCCTTCAACCCCTAAGGTATAATAGGCTCTAGTTTTTTTGCAACTTGAGGGTTCCTTTTGCCTAGCTTAGAGTTTACTCCCAACAAATTTGCATAGACATAGATCATCTATTCCTTGGTAGCATCATATTTTCCATATTCGCTCCTTAGAGCCTTACATTGAGGACTTTGCATTTAGATGCTTTCCCTTCACAAGATTAAATGACAATGCTTTTATATTTTGATATATTGGCTTTATTCTCTTCGGGCACCAATGCCTTATGAAGACCATAGATGCTTTTCCCTCTCCCTATCTAACATGATAGCTAATTAGAGGTGACTTGCCCTAAATGAACTGCAAGTAGTTCCAACCTTTTAACACTAACATGGGAAAAGACACAATGACCAACTTCCAAACTCACGTGATAGAGTTGCTAGGTGTCATAGATCTAATGCTTTCCATAACCTCTCACCCTCCACACATTTCTTTATAACCTTGAATGTTAAAAGTGCTTTCGGTTAAGCAACATATTTAAGGGATGTAACTTCTTCTAGATTTTTTTATTTTTCTCCAACTTAATGAATTTCCTTCTCTTTTATATTTTTATTTTCCCCTTAATATATGCTTTTGCTTTACCTTTACCATTTTGAATAATTTATTTTTATATCATTTTTAATTGTAAATAAATAATAGTTAATTGAATTTAAAATTGTATAAAAAAAATTCCAAATACTTTGGAACTTTATTATAATATTTATATTATGATTAGACATATAAAAAATCAATATAACACTTTTTTTTTTACTTGTATAGTTTAAATTTTTCAAATCTCCCCTTATTTTTTTTTTTAATATTTTAAAAAATTATTAATAATCTAAAAGTAATATGATGCTTGTCATTAAATTTTTTATACATACATTAACACTTATATATAATAATAATAATACCAGTTTTACCAATATATACTTTTTAACTCAAACAAGCAATTATAAAATTATTTTAATAGATCATTATAAATTTGATGATGGAAATATTCTAGTACACCAAGTATTAAACTAAAACAACAAAATTTGAAGTTAAAAATTTGTGAACCACGACTTCAATGTTTTCCCTAACAGAAGTTAACTTACGGCCGATAACCTAATTTGATGTGGCTTAAAAACCTAGAAAAACGCGGCCTCATAAAGCAGAGTTGCTGACCATTGGAAATTGAGAGCATTTCAACGTCTTTCGTATTGGCTTGCCTTTTGTGTTTGAGATTTGTTTGTTCGGTAGCATGGCCATGTTGTTGTTTTTTGGTTGGATGGAGTTTTTTTCTTTTTTTTTTTTTCTCTCTGTGATTTGCTTTCTGATAAGGTATTTTTTTTAAGATGAAGTGGGGCAGTTGAGAACTGCTTAAAATAAGTAGTTAGTTAATGGGTTATTAAATGCGTTGAATTGTATGGCTTTGATGAAGCTTGCAACAACGACACAGCTGCTAGGCTTTGCTGAGTCTCTTTTTTACTTTTGCCACTTTACTCTGGTTTACACGAACCCATACATGAACCTACTAGCACATTTCTCGCACTACTGACTTTCTTCAACAACTTCCTCGCTTTACACGGTTTTGCATTGGCGAACTTCTGGCGAACTTCAATACAGAGTAGCTCAAGTAGATACTAGCTCAACAAATCATTGATAAACACAAGTACTCAGATGCGGAAACAAGATAACACTCTTTTATATTATTTCAGAAATGGATTACAGAAAAATTACAATTTGTTCAATCCTGAGATAGACTGTGTTCGTGTTTACCAGACTTTAGCCACTCAGCTAGGAGATAGCTTACTAGAGGCTACCTGGCGAGATCACAGACTCAGTCTTTGAACATTGCTCTTAACACTCATAAAGATAGACTCTCTATAGATCTGGCCACCGTAGGTTCTCACTTGTGCCGAACACACAGATGCGCAGGCTTCTTAGATCACCTAAGACTTTGAGATTTCTTCGTGATGCAAGCAGATCAGACCACAGTCCGCAGTTGTAGAGCAGGAAAATCTCTCGACTCTAAAACTCTTCAAACTCCGAATGCCTCGAATGAGCCTTACTCCCTTTCTTATATAGGTAAAGGAGGGGACAAGCATCCGACCAACAGGACGACAAACTTGGCACTGAAGGAATCTGTCAGATCACGAGATGTGGCTCAAAGTGCACCAGAAGTCGGAGAAGTGCTCCGTGTCTCATCACTGAAGATTATTACAAATCTACGGAGAATAAAATGTACAAAGTGGATGCTTTTTGAACAAGAAAAGCCCATGGGAAAATCTGGTCACAAATTGTCCTTGTGATTGGATATCATTTTTACACTGTGGAGACTTTTACGGATAAGTCCACGAGAACCAAAAATAAATTAAAAAAACTGTAATTTCGGGAAACCGAATTTTTTTATACACATTTTCATCCCAAGCCTTGGTGAAAATCCTTCTCACAATCATAGGCTTGTTTAATATAATTTGATGCTTAATTTTTGTGAGAATAAGCCATTGGTGATGTCTGTTCATATATTCTTTTAACACCTCATTATCTCGGAGAGGATATTGATCTGGGAGAGAAAACATGTCTTTAACGGTCTTATAAGGAGAATGGAAGCAATCAAGAATATTGTGTTCAAAACATATATCACAACCCATTCTAACATATGATTCATGGTGAACGGGATCTATGCCCATTATGTTCATACCATAATCAGTCCACCAATCCCGCATCCAATCACTTCGTTGGTTCCGTTGCATGATTCCTATAGTCCCAAACTTTATCTTGGTGTAGTGGGTCTCTTCTTTGTTGTCTTTATTTAATATGTCCCACCACAATCTTTTATAGATGTCGAAATCATAGGCCGTGTCTGGAAAGATGAGGCTGGGGTCCTTTCCGGGCCATAGTGTCGCATTATGTGTTGGAAAAGGGCAAGAAGTGTTCCTCATTCGATTTATTGAAATATATCTTTCATAGACCCCACTTTTGCTTCCCCCATGTGACCATATCATAGTCATGTGACCATATCTGCTCCCTTTTGGGTACACTCTTCTTTCAGGTACTAGATGTAATATATCAGTGTGTGCTTGGAGATTAGCATCTAATACTTTTGTATTTCTTAATTGCCAAGTAGGCTTCCAACTTTCTTTGTAGTTTGACCAACTGAGATTATCTGGAATTTTTCTAAGCACTTATTTTTGTTGGCCTTGATCCCATTTTGTTACTATTATCATCACATGTTCAGCTGGCTGAATAAATTCTCTACTGAGAAAATCTGGCAGATAATTTTCTTTTCCTTTAATATGCTTCACTTCGAAATCAAAGTTGGTGAACAGAGTCTGCCACCAAGCAAACTTGGCTTTTCTTGGCTTTTTAATGTCTTTAGTTAAGACTTTTTTCATAGCTGAGGCATCAATCCTTCGCTGGAATTTTTTATTTACAAGATTTACCTCAAATTTATTTATAGAATTCCAGGCGGTTTTAACTTCCTTCTCTATAGTAGAATAATTTTGTTCGCTGGAGTCCAAGTTCTTGAAGCAAATTGTACAATTTGTTCTGCACCTCCATTTTTTTGTTTGAGAATGCCTCCCTAACTAATATTGCTTGCATCTAATTTTACGATCTTGAAAGCATTGTCATCAGCAACATAAAAGATAGGCAATGTCTTGACTTTACCTTTGATTCGTTGAACAGCTTTGGTGTGGGCCTCAGTCCATGGAAGTGGATTTTTCTTGAGCCTTTGATTTAACAAACTTCTATCCTTTGCACAACCTTGATAGAAGTTACTCACATAATTTAGACATCCTATAAATCTTTGAAGATGGGTTTCATCAATAATAATGTCAGGGAACTTTTCGGAGAATTCTAATGCATGTTTCTGCAAGGATATTTGGCCATTGAATATGGCATGGCCAAGAAACTTTACAGAGGTTTGGAATACCTCTATTTTCTTTTTGCTTAAAACCAAACCATTTCTTTTCACCAATTGTACAAATGTTTGTACATGCTTGAAATGGTCTTGAATGTTTTTTGAAAGAATTAAGATGTCATCAATATAGACGAGGAGCCAATTAAAGCAAGGTTTGAAGATGGAATCCATCACTTTCTGGAACTTAGAGGGAGCATGCTTCAATCCAAAATGCATCACATTCCATTCGTAATGTCCTGCAGTCACACTGAAGGCTGTTTTGAACTTATCTTTTTTCAGAAATGGCGACCTGCCACAAGCCTGACTTCAAATCAAATTTTGAAAATATTTTTGCTCCCGCTATCCTCCCTATAAAATCACCTTTGTGGGGGATAGAATATGTATTATATGCAAGAACGGAGTTTAGAGGTTTGTAATTGCTTACAAGCCTTGGGATGCCTCTAACCTATTCTAATATTTTATTTACATAGAATTTGTAACAATTCCAAGGACTGTCAGATTCTCTGATGAGTCTTCTGTTCAGGAGTTGCTTTATCTCTTTTTCACACAGTTCCCTGTACTCTTTGTTCATTGGGATTGCTCTGCTTTTGCATGGCTTCCCAACATACTCTGTTTTGTATGGTAATTCAACTGTGTTTTGTTTCCGATGCCAAAAGGCATTTGGTTCTTCTGAACAACATTCATCCTCTATTGTCTTTTTGAGCTCAGCATTTTTATTTTTGTTTAGAGGACTTTTCAATTGTTCTTCAATTTGTATTGAAGACTTCAGATCTTTTAGATATGTTAACTTTGCTTCGGTTATGTCTAAGTCCTTGATTGTTTGGACCATGGCTGAAATCCTTGGGCTTGTGATATAAGGCATTTCAATCCTTTTTGACTTTCCATTTGAAGTTGGGACTGTAATGAAGTAGCCAGCGTTATTATTCTTTAATCGTATTGAACCATGGGGTTCAACTGCGACTAGAAAGATATTACCCAAAACGCAATCAATGGGTATATCTGAGACTGCAAACTTAAGCTTTATACAATGTTGGTCAAAACATACAAAAGCTTTTGGTACTTCATATCTAAGTGTTTTATTCCCCAGACCAACAACTTTCCTTTCTGCACTAATCTAGTATTTTGCTGGAATAACATTTGAATTTAAGATATTTACATCTGCACCAGAATCTAATAGTGCAGTTAGTGAAAACATTTCTCCTTGTATACAAAGATTTATTTTTACATGGTGCTGCGGATATTCAATAGCCATGATCCTCATCTCTCTGAATCTTAGCATAGGATCTTTTTGTTCTTCAATGATTTCTACATTCAGGTTTTGGTAGGAGGTTGTAGTGTTCCAAGCTGGAACACTTTTAAGCTGTTTTCCCTTTTCTAATTATGCAATTCTAGATTTTAAACTAGAAATTTCAGATTTAAGATGGTGTATTTCTCTACTTACCTTCCCCAAGGTGAGTGAACGAACCTTGTCATGCGGTTGATGTTTCTGGAAGGATTTGGTATT
>APFE031549385.1:1429-28570 GCA_000404065.3 Pinus taeda
ATCTCTCGGTGGCTCTCATTATTATGTTACTTTTATTGATGTTGCAACTAGAAAAACTTGGATTTATTGTATTAAGAATAAATCTGATGTATTTGATACTTTCAAGAAATGGAAAGCTTTGGTTGAGATTGAGACAGGAAAGAAATTGAAGTGTCTTAGATCAGACAATGGAGGTGAATATTGCAGCAAAGAGTTTGATAGGTACTGTTCAGAGCATGGAATTCACAGAGAGAAGACAGTTCCGAGAACACCACAAGAAAATGGTGTGTCAGAAAGGATGAATAGGACAATCATGGAGCGTGCAAGGTGCATTAGATTGCATGCAGGATTTCCTTTACAGTTTTGGGTAGATGCTGTAGATACTGCTGTTTATCTAATAAACAAAGGGCCTTCAAGTTCCTTGGATGGTGGTGTTCCAGAGGAAGCATGGACAGGTAAAAAGGTAAACTAATCTTTTTTAAAGCCTTTTGGTTGTGAGGCCTTTGTCCATATTGATGGTATTTTCCTCTATCATTTTTATTTTCTATTTATACCTATTGAATGTTGGAATATACTTCTATCCCTTTTTTTGAGATGATAAGTATATGTATTGTCGATTTATTTTATTAATGAAAATTTTTTATTTGTTAAGTTTGACTAAATCAACATTGTTTTTATATTAAAAAATATATTTTGCCAATATTTCTGTCATTATTGAGATAAATTTATTTTTTGTCATTTAAATTTACGCAATTACATTAAAATAAAAAGTATAAAATCATAAAGACAAACCCCAAATTTTCATAAGCTCCTTCAATAGAGCCCAAAAAACCAAACAAGTTGCAAACCAAACCTGCATTCCAGTATAAGGTAATCACCATTTCAAACAATCTGCAAAATTGTTCAAGTTTTGGACTTGGTTGATTCAGTGCTTCACCTACTATTAAAATTGTAAAACCTTCACTACCACATACACTCATCAATTTATATGTTTATTTAAAATTACTTGTAAACATTAATTTATGTCATGTATTTTCCCTATTTTAGTTTAATTTTTTTACATTTACTTAGCTTATACTAGAATAGGAAATCAAGCCTTTGTTTCACAAAGGATACAACCAAACCAAACAAATAGGGGTCTAATTGACACCTTGATTAGGGCAATACTAACCAATTGCAAGGGGGATTCTTTTTCCTATTGGTAGGTAGTTAAGAACCACCACATGAAATACTATAGAATGGTAGCAAACAAGCCTTCTTCCTTGCCTCAATATTTCTCCCTCAAATCCACTTACATTTTTATCCACTTCGAAGGGATGCTACAAGTTTGGTAATGCAAAAATTGATGATTCACTAATCTTATTCGTATCCCCAAAGGCCCTATGATAATCATTTCACTACTTGGAATTATTTCCACTTCTTTTTATGGTGTGCAGTGATACTACTACTAATCCAAATGAGGCCATGAATTTTGTCAAGTACTTTTTGGCCCAGTGATAATGTTATAGATCTAATCTGAAAATATATGATAATACAAATAAACCTAAGAATAAAAAGATCTGAATATAGAAATGCTTCCTTTTTATAAATCAACCCTTAAGGTAGGGCAACACCATACATTCACTTCTTAAGGAAGGAAAACACTCCACAAGACATATACCTGTTCATACAATAATCCTTGACATCTCTCAATGGGGAATCTCTAGCCTCTATATAGGCCTCATACATACAATACCATGGGTCATTACCATGGTGTTAAGGGAATAAGTCCCCTAGGACTTTGGGTCAGAACTCTAGCAGAGTAGGAGTAATCTATAGTAAGAAACAAGCATTCAACTTAGGCAACATGCTTAAACGAACTAACTATGCGAGGATGAACATACCTGGATGTCCTTCATTTAGGTAGTGCCAACCAAGGTTCAAACCCTCTACAACTCCTAATGATCTTCGAACCTATAACTCAACCAATTCCAATACACATAGCAGCATATAGATAAATTATTTTAGTGAAATCAACTTTATATCATATAAGTAGATGGTTAGTTAGACATCAAAATAGTCATTCATAAATAAACCATAACAATAACATCTAATGCATAAACAAAGTCGATCTCAAGAATAAGACAACATTTATTTTTATTGTAAAAAAATATAGTAAACATGGAAAGAGTTCACCTGAGTCTTCCTCTTCCAGCTCCAAGCGAAACCGTCCTCCAGGTCCATCCAATCCCAGTCTTCAACAACCTCCTTCCATAACCAATACCATGATATCTCCAACAAGTGAAAGAATATCAACACTCAAGGAAACAAGGGTTTCCTGAACTTGGGGAAGTGCTTGAAGCATAGGGATACTTCAGAATTGATCAGGGGATAATCTCAGTATAGTAATTCTATCATTTCTCTCCACCTTAAGGCCTTCCCATTGAAGTCTTTCTATACTTCTCATAAATTATTTTTTTAGTTGGGAAACAGTTGGGAATAGTTGGGCCATAGGCACTAGGAGGTAATCAACAGGTAAAACCCATGATCTTCGCCCATGATTAAGGAAATTTATTTTTTTAAAGTGTTTTAACACATATATGTGGGATGGGTATTGACTAACCCTCGTGTACACACTTTTAACATAGGGAAAAGTAGTATACAGGGAGTAAAACATTGTTTTTAAAATATTTGGACCAAGTCTAGAAGGAGGAGTTGCCCTAGGCCATAAACCAAGCATCACAAATACCAAGAGTGATATTTGGAGTTATAACAGATGCCCCCTGATATATGAGGTCAGAAGGGGTACACGATGGCCAAAATGTATTAAGTATATGGAAAGGAAACCTATCAAAAACGGAGAAGGATTTCACCAGATTTTAGCCTACCAAGCCAGCAAAATAAGTTCAAAATGAAACAACTGCCTGAGGCGGGCATACCCATGCTCAGAGAAAGTAAAGCATGTCCACATATCAAGTACAAGCGGATCCAGTATGTATACAAGTATAAAGAACTGAAAGTAGATAATGGATCATATGATCATGATCAAACAAGTACATGTCTGAATATCACATATAATAAGATGATCAATGAAGCTGAAAGATGAAGCTGATCACTGATGTCAAAAACTGATCCCAATAGTACCTAAATGAACATGATGGAATAAGTTGATACTACATCGCAGCTCAGATACCAGCATATAAGATGTCGTTGTGAAGGATTGCAACATATAATAGGGAATGGTGTCAACTAGCAACAACAAGAGCAACTGACAAGTGAACCAAAGAATGTTGATGCAACTCGAGGTCTTCACCGACCACCGTGGTACATTTCTACACAATGGGAATAAATTATTTGAAGTGGACCATGTGAGAAATTGTTTGATTACAGGTCATTGATGTATATCGTTAACAAACGCGAGACTACTCACCGATAATGATAATGAGAGTCAAGGTATCCAGTACAATCTGTTGGGTCTTGAAAATGTCATTCATTTCCATTACACTTTCACTATTATGTCCATTATATCACCTCTATTTCACCTCCATTTCACTACTATGTCACTACATTCATCCCACTTTCATTATCATTGGGCCACATTTATGTTTTTCCAAACTTTATTAATTCTTAGCCTTTTTTAGTAAATTTGTGGTTAAAAATTAGAAAATAATATGCATATGCTTATACCTAACAAGTGAGTTGAGATTGTTGACGTGTGTAGGTTAAAAGGAGGCTTCTAGAAGACCTTTATGTGGCACTCTAAGGCGAAATTCAAATTTGAGTGGAAAGAATCATGGGATGATGAGGATATGTGTCACATCTCCTAATTGTATTGAAACTATAAGAAGACATGTGTCTTATAAGTTCCTATTTTGATTGGGACTCTAGAGGTAGAGGGAGAGATTCATGGACTCTCATAATGAGATGGCTTCTCATATTTTTGTATAAATGGGAGATTTCTCTCCTTCATTTGTTAGTCTTATCTTAGCTTGGCTTTTTGGCTCTTTAGCTTGGAGTTTGTAATTCTTCCTTGATGCCTTTGGAAAGCTTTAGAGAGCTTTGTTGTACTTTGTAATTTTGAAGAATTTGAATAAAGCTTTGATGGTCTCAACATGGAAGGAGATGTGAAGTAGATGTCATGGAGCATATTAGAATGTAAGGTAGAGTAGATTTTCTTTTGTAATTTTGTTTTGATTTCATTTAAGTATGTCATTTTATTGCTTTCAAGTTTGTTAGTTTAGATTTTCCATTCATGCAATTTTAATTCATGCAAGTGTGTTCAACCGGTTGATTGTAGATTAGTTTTCCTTTACATGTTTTTGCATCAAATAGTGACATGAAATTTGCCTCTCTTATGAAATTTTTCTTAAGTTTTTCAATTTCAATTATGCTTTGATTTCAGTCTTATTTATTTGCTTTTGTTAGCTAGTTTAGATATCAAATTCTTCATGTTATTTGACGTTATCTCCGGAGCCATGGCTTAGCCCCGAAAATCTACTTGACGAGCTATCGGATTATAAGTGAAGTAATTTGATTTTTCTTTCATTAATCTGCAAGTAGGTAGTTTAGATATCAAGTTCTTCATGTTATTTGACATTATCTTCGGAGCCATGGCTTAAGTCCGAAAATCTACTTGGCAAGCTATCAGATTATAAGTAAATTAATTTGATTTTACTTTCATTCTGCAAGTAGGTAGTTTAGATATCAAGTTCTTCATGTTATTTGACATTATCTCTGAAGCCATGGCTTAACCTCGAAAATATACTTGGCAAGCTATCGGATTATAAGTGAAGTGATTTAATTTTACTTTCATTCTGCAAGTAGGTATTTTATTTATCAAGTTCTTCATGTTATTTGACATTATCTCTGGATCCATGGCTTAACCTCGAAAAGCTACTTGGCAAGCTATTAGATTATAAGTAAAGTAATTTGATTTTGCTTTCATTAATCTGCAAGTAGGTAATTTAGATATCAATTCTTCATGTTATTGGATGTTATCTCCAAAGCCATGGCTTAACCCTGAAAAGCTACTTGCCAAGCTATCAGATTATAAGTGAAGTAAATTGATCTTACTTTCATTAGTTTGCAATTTTTGGTTTGCTTGAGTGCAATAGTTTAGATTTTATTTATGTAATTAGATGGCTAGCAGAGACAATGATTTCATGATCAGTATTTCATCTTTTGTTTGAGTAGCTACATATTTACACTTTGTTCAAGTACTGATTTGATCAATAGCATGTTTTGAGATCTTTTGAAGTGATAAGTTTTGGAGGTTACCATAAGGGACATAAACCTTGTCTTGAAATATCCATCCATACTTGACCTTTAAAAGTATTCTTAAGACCTTAGAATAGGATTTCCATTTGCATTAAACACTTTACGAAACCAACAAGAAAAAAACCCCAAAAACGACATAAACTATGAAACAACAAATTAAGAAAAAGGTTAGCTAAACACATATGGTGCACCACACTTCATCAGTTTACCATACCCGGATTGATAATTTATGTAGAGCAATTTAAGATGTTAAATTGACTAGACATTTTGGCGCCATTTTCGGGGAAGTGTAATTAAGAGACCTTATTTCTTACATCTAAAAAAAAAATTAATAATTCTTGAGTATGCTCTCCTCCTGCACTTTGCATGATCTGGAGGATCAGAAAAAGAATCGTTATGTAAAAAAAAATAAAAATAAAAAATGAGACAAAATAAACTTCATAATTTCATTTGATTCAATAAAAAAAAAATAGAAAAAAAATAGAAAAAATAAAAATCCAACTACTTTGATAGGTTCAAACTGTCCAAGATTGACTTGTTATGGTTTGTAGTGGTCATCAAAACACTGTGTCATGTTTTAATAAGATTCTCCAAATTAGCTGCGGAATGCAGCCTGATTCATAGCTAACTATAAATTCCGTAGCTAATTTCAAGGTTTTGTAGGTTACAGGCACCCAATGAGGAAACCGACCACATGGGCATCTCCAACATGGATCTTATCCTAGTCACCCAGCCCAGATTGATAAAAAAACCAGCTTAAGACCTCAGTCAAAGTCCTATTTTTAGCACATTTACTTTGAAGCCTTTGCTGCCTAAAATTGGGAGCCGTCAGATTCCAATCCATTGTTGTGATTAGGAGTTCATCAAAACCTCTGTTGTTGTGATTAGGACTTCATCAAAACCTGTCAATGAAAAAATCCAATTGTGCAAATCATCTGAGCTTTAGTTCAATAGGAAAATGTTGATCTGTAAATAAGAATGGTGAGAGACAAATCCAATTTTCTGTGTAAGCAAGACAAGTTTCATTTTTGTGGTGGCATTTTAACAAATTCGAAAAGTATCATTTACCAAATGCCATGTTCAATTTGTTGGATTTGTTTGTTGGCTCTGATCTCTTATTTGTGACAACATCCGATATCAAACCCAAACTTCAAAGTATGCATTCAATCGGGCTTCAAACGATCATCCAAAGGACTCTCTAAGGTCTTTGCAGGAGTTATCGAAGCTATAAAATCTCTATAAGAATTTCTTGAGACTCGCTGATTCATTCATCATTCCCTGTGTTGTGATTGCATCTAAAAAAATTCGAAATTTACTTTACAACTGAATGCAGTAATTCACAAAAAAAAACAGAACAGTAAAAACGTCAAACTTTAACTGCATGATTCGGCCAAATGAAAACGAATTTGGACAAAATAAAACATGGATTTTTTCAGTAGTAGGGTCAATTAGATAAGCTAGAAATGATTTTAAGAAATTCGTGGTTTGGGAAAATTTCTCGTTTCTTTGAAGCCTCTTTTTGCATGCCGCGTGAAGAAAAATGGATTTTAATTGATAAACAGTCTGTTGTATTGACTCTACATGCTTGGA
This sequence comes from Pinus taeda, assembly GCA_000404065.3. NCBI lineage: Eukaryota > Viridiplantae > Streptophyta > Pinopsida > Pinales > Pinaceae > Pinus > Pinus taeda. The sequence goes on from APFE031549385.1 coordinate 8,255, forward strand.
GAGAACAAATTTGATTTGGGAACTTACTGTATGCTGGCATTCAATCTTGTTTACACCGCGTCTCTTGTCTTTAATGACTAATGATCTCTGTGATTTGTACTTCAGTTTAACAGCAAGATACATGACGTATTCCAATTGAATACGACTCTTCTTGATTGATCTATTTAACGGCTATTCCTATGATCAACAATTTACTTGCTAAAACAACGACACAAGAATTGGTACTCGTGGCTAAATTGGGTCAAAAGAAATGGATCCTAAGCTGGTGCTGTACAGTGAGTTTACTGGCCTCTTTCCCAGAAATATGGTCAGGAGAGCAATCACTTGTTATGCTTTCAACCTGAAATGCAGATGTGTACATGTTTGATTCTATTATGACGTGCAAAAATACTGAAATGAAACAACCTCTGTCAAATTGTAATCCCATAAAAAGCACTGATCAAACTCATGACTAGTTTCCACCTCATCTTTGTCAAACTGCACTTACAGCTAGGTTCAATTATATGCTTTGGTTTTAAGCAATTTGAGTAAATCAACAATTAGCATACAACTGAATCTAGTTTCTAGAATTCCTTTAATCAGCAGCCTTGAGAACTATGCCTTGGTACTAATGCATCTTGCTACTGATCATACAGAAGTTGGAGGATTGTGTGCTGAATTTCAAAACTGATGGTTTATTGTCTCCACATAGTCTGTCTGTACACCAAATTTTACAGCCTTCATCTATTTCTGTTCATAAAAGTCTTCTTGCTTCAAAAATCCATCTTCATTTTGCACTAAGTATTTTTCCAGTTCCATACCCATCAGTTTTCTCCACGGTATTCTTCATTTCCTATTCATACAACCATTTTGCTTCCAAATAACCACTCTATTTTCATATATCCATCTTCGACATTGGTGTTTACGTAGAAAAAGGGCAGAATGGGTCTGATTGTGAGGACAGAGCTGAAGGACTCATTAAAGCTGTTGAAAAGATCATACATTTCCATTACTCTAATATATTTTCATTACTAAAACTGTTTTGCTTCATATAACATTTACAAAGTTTTTATTTTTTAGGTAGATAGTGAAGAAAATAAAAAAAAAAAAATATAGAAAATCATGAATAATTGGTCTTGTGCACCAATTGTGATCTTAGGCCCTCTCTCCTGCATAAAATCTCTTTTCCAATAACTTAAATTAGAAAACTGATGGTTGGTTGTCTTTTAGCTATGGAATGTAGCCTGATTCCGCAGCTAACTAGCAATTTTGTAGCCATTCTCATACTTTTATAGGTTATAGGTGTCAAGAGATGAAACGAACCACATGGGTACCTGGGGAAATGTCTGTACATGGATGGTGTCCTATCCATTTGATCCAAATCAATGAAAAAGAGCCTGGTCAAAGGGAAGTTAAGGTGTGTGTTATCACTAAGTCGCCACACTAAGTCGCCGCATGTAAAAAAAAAACAATTTTGAATCAATGAAATGAATAAGTTATTTGCTCACTTTTCTGAAAGCATTGATTAATTTTGGACTAATGATGAAAGATGAATGGCTAACTTTTTATTCAAGATTTTTAGCTATAGAAATTGTGCACATTCTGCAGCTAAGTCCAATTCTGCAACTAAACATCAATTTGCAGCTGAAAAACCTCATTGTTCAAATCAGCCTAACTTTTTCATACGAAATTAGATTTTGAGATTCAAGTATCAATCGAAAGATCTCAACAAGATCTACATAATGAGAAATCCATCATTAGAGTTTGAAATGGTCAATAAAGAAATAAATTGCTAAAAAGAAGCAACATCAACTTGAGGCGCTAATTCCAAAACAGGTATAAATTATTTTGATTTTTCCTTTGAGAACTTGTTTCACTAATACAAATTCTTAGTTTTGTGTGTAAATATCATAACTAGAGAGATTGGCCATCTCTCTCCTTTGATAATCTTACATTCCATTGCAGAAGAAGTATTAGTTTTTTTTTTTGCAGGTTCTAGGAGGAAGGACAAATGACTACAAGAGAATGGTGTCTCTCTAGGAGACCAATTTGTTTCATAAAAGGATGATCAGCAACAAAGAGGAAATATGTTGATGCAAAAGCAAATCCAAACACTTGAAAATGTTTCAGATACTATTGTCTCCATCACATCCATACCTCATAATAAACCATTCACCTCATTTCACTTCATACTTTCCATTTACATTCACATACACTTTCCATCTCTTTTTGTCCATTCATAATCCACAAATAAAAGCAAGAGGCTATTCACATGCTTATTGCCCATTGCCATTTCTTCTATCCATTGCCATCTTCCATTTTCATATTTCATTTCCTGTCAGTTTCTTTTCGCAAATAAGCCCTACTTCAATGCAAATTATTGAGTCCATAGTCCTTTGAGTCTAAGTTCTTTGTAAAAACACATTGAGGCTTGCATTCCTTAATGGCAAGTCCTCATGCTGACAAACAATGGGAATACATTAATGTCCCTTGTTCATCAGATCTTCTAGGTGACTCGACATCGGCAAATTCATACGTACCTAGCAAGATGTCTTTGGCCACCTTGACTCTCATTGTCATCAATGGTGAGAGTTATCGTGTTGACTAGTGACATCCATTAATGGCCACTAAGTCAACAATTTCCTACTATGTTCGACATCAGAACATTTTTTTTCACATAGTAGGAATTGTGCCAAGCAGTTTTGAAGACATGAAGACTATGATTTTCAGCATTTTGGAGCAGATTCAACAAGTTTTAGTAAAAACAATAAAAATTCATCTTAACTCTTTATCCATGAGTCATCTTGTTCAACCACTTGAAAAAGAATATGATCAGAATTTTGCAGCCACCACACATACAACTCATCTATTCCAAAGGGTAAGTTAAGGTATGTCATTTTCTAACTTTTGACCATAGAATTCCATAAAAAGCTAGAATGATAATTGTTGGAAAAACATTTCTCTTCCTCATTTCATAAAATTGCCAATACCATCAGTTGAGGGGGAAATACATTCATATTCATATCTTGCCATGTCCATATCATATTCAGGAGCCCACATACTTCCAATATATATTAACTATTACATTGTTATTATGAGCATACAATGGCTTTTCTTCAAAAAGTGTTTAAAGGATAAATTGGATATAAACAAATTCATGGTTGTCACACAAGAACCAACCATCATTCAATCCAATAAAGATATACTTTACAACAATAATTAAAATATCATTATGCAAAGTTCAAAGATTAAAATAGAATGCAACAAAAAAAAATGGTTGTAACACAAGAACCAACCATGTTGCAATTCAAGTAAAACACTTTTCAGAAATATGAAGTTATAAAATGATATCATGCAAAGTTAAGCCAAAGCTCAAGGATCAAAATAGTTAATGTAATATATATTGCATGAGGACATGCAATAACTTCAGTTGGGGGGTATGTTGGGTCTTGAAAATATCATTCATTTCCATTACACTTTCACTATTATGTCCATTATATCACCTCCATTTCACCTTCATTTCACTACTATGTCACTACATTCATCCCACTTTCATTATTATTGGGCCACATTTATATTTTTCCAAACTTTATTAATTCCTAGCTTTTTTAAGTGAATTTGTGGTTAAAAATTAGAAAATAATGTGCATATGCTTATACCTAACAAGTGGGTTGAGATTGTTGACATGTGTATGTTAAAAGGAGGCTTCTAGAAGACCTTTATGTGACACTCTAAGGCCAAATTCGAATTTGAGTGGAAAGAATTATGGGATGATGAGGGTATGTGTTACATCTCCTAATTGTATTGAAACTCTAAGAAGGCATGTGTCTTATCCGTTCCTATTTTGATTAGGACTCTAGAGGTAGAGGGAGAGATTCATGGACTCTCATTAATGAGATGGCTTCTGATCTGGATTTAGACATGAATGCAACAAATTATAGAGATAACCATAAACACAGATGCAGTGAAAATAATAGTTCATTTCATTAATGTAAAATACTGAAATATGCTTACAAATAGTAATGGAAATAAACCAGCTAGGGCGATGGTAGCTTATTTCTGATAAGAGATGTGGCGGCTACATGCCTCTGAATTATATTATAATGAGGCTCGAAGGCCTATTTATTGTTGAGAAATAATGGAAAACCCTTCACATCCCAAACCTAACCCTAGAAGATGAAACGCCAAATTGTGGGCCCCGTTTGGGTAAATTGGTACATCAATTTCCTAGGGTTGTAACTTTAGCATACGATCTCTGTTTGATGCGTACAATTTCTCATTAGAAAGATCTATCCAAGAACTACCACTTTGGGAAGGGCAACATCGATCCATGGACCCATGTTTCCCCCAGATTTCCCAAAAAACGTCGTTTAGGGCCTCAAAACGGCTCCGGAAGTTCAGGACCCGAAACACTGCTAAAAGTAGTAAGTTGTGCTACAATTTAGGAAACTGAAAAAGATAAAAGAGGTAATTGTGGGGGTCCAAATGGGATAGGTGGGTGGCCACCAACATACACCTAGATCATTCCCCCCCTTAGGAAGCAATGGTCCCCATTGCGTTGAATTCCTCCCTGAGATGAGGAAGCTTCTCCTGAGCTGGGTCTTTGATGAGCTGTTTTGTAATCTTTGATGTGTCTAGAAATGGTGGGAAGCATGGTCGACGATGGTCCCAATTGAACACTCGATGCAAGCCAAGGAATGGAGGAATGTTGTGCTTCAAAGCATTGTTGCCCGTAGCCTTGGTACCTGTGTAAGGACCATGTTGGAGTGGTCTGAGTTTCTGATGGGTTCTGCTAAGGCATTCTCTCTGCAAAGGTAACCAAAATTTGTTGCCCACCTGAAACTTGTGTGGTACCCCTATGGGTGAGGAGAAGTTGTTCCTGTTTTCTGTCATAACCGTATCCCTTTGCTGCTACTGTTGCGTGGAGGAACCCTTTGTGGGGGTCATGGATGTGGTGACGATCTTCTCCTTACTTCAGGAGCGAACCAGACAGATGAATTTCCTAGTCTGGGAGATGAGCTTGCTGCCTTTCTTGGAAGTGATCAAAGAGGTGGCGGTAGGTGGAGCTACCTTCGACATCCTGTATAATGAATTATCCAAAGAAATAATGACAGTGCGAGGCCTTGACTCATACACAACATGTTGCCTCCACAAGTATGGCTGGCCTAATAGTATATCACAAACATCCAGAGGTGTAACATCACACAATACCTCATCTGTGAAGGGCTTGATGCTGTAGGGAAGGCGGCACTACTAGCGAGCTTTGAGATCTCGTCCTTCATGAAGCCACCCGATACTGTATGGTTGTGGGTGTGGTGTAGTCGGTAGGCCCAACTGCTTCATGACCTCTACTGAAACAAGGTCCTTTTGGCTACCACTATCGACAATGAATTGCAATGACGAACCCTTCACCCACATCTGTGAGTGGAAAGGACGCTCCCCCTCCTCTGGGTCTTGGGGCTCATTCTTCTGGATCTTCGTGGTGGCAACAGTGGCACTGGTATCCACATCAATGATCTACTTCCCTTTTCCATTCCCCTTGCCGGGTTCTGGCTCAGGGTTAGAACATGCATCTGATTTGGAAGCCTTCAACTCGGCCACCAGCTACTGCTTGGTCCGACACTCACTTGTGTTATGAGTGGGACTCTTGTGGAACTCACAACACTTTCCTGTGTCCTTCTTCGACTTTGTGGTGTTGTTATTTTCTAGCAGCTTTGACGGGTGGTCTTATGCCACCCCGCCTTGGCTTTGTCCTTTGGTCTTAGGATTTGCAGATCCAAAGTCTCGCTTCTTTTGTTTGAACTTTTGCTTGATTTTGACAGCATATCGGTACACCGTGCTGAGCGAGGAGATGTTCAGGAACTCCATCTCTTCCTGGTTGTATCTGTGTAGGCAGTCGCGATATTTGAGTACTAGATGCAGCTCAGAGTCTTTGATACCCAATTGTGTGCGAAGGGCATGAAAAATGTTTGTGAGCTCTGGAACATCTTGGTCCCTTCCTTGTCGCAGTGTGGTCCATTTGATGTATTTGTCCTCATAGCTTTTGACAGGGTAGTACTACTCCTTGATGGCATCTCAGAATGAATCCCAAGTGGGTGCGGCTGAAAATAGTGATCCTGTACTTTCATCCTTTTGTTCGCAGTAGGTTTCCCACTAGTCCTTGACGTGGGGGGCTGCTTTGAGAAGAGCGAAAACAATCTTTTCCCGACTTGAAAATTCATGAACAGAAAAGCAACCCTCTAACAAATTTAACCATTTATCTACGGCATCTGTGCCTATTTGACCCTCAAAGATGGGGATTTCAAAATTAACTTGTACCTTAAAGGGCATGGCATTTCCAGAGTAGTTGCTGGAAGTCGATGCGTCGCTTTTGGGTAGCTGCTTAAGGATCTAGGCAAAGTTGTCCATCATCGCATTTTGTTGTCGCTCGAGGGCTTCTTCGAGCAAGATTTTGATAGGATCTCCTACCTCCTCATCTTTCTTCTCATCCACCATGGAAGGCCGTCGGGATTTGCGAGGCTGGTATTGCAAAGGTTCGATCAGTTCAAGCCCTAATTCCTTATATCTCGACCTTGTTGGGGACATGCAAAGAAAAACAGAGAAAAAAGTAGACCACTCTAATACCACTGATCTCGATGACAGGAACGCAACAAATTATAGAGATAACCATAAACACAGATATGCAATGGAAATAATATTTCATTTCATTAATGTAAAATACTGAAATATGCTTACAAATAGTGATGGAAATAAACCAGCTAGGGCGATGGTAGCTTATCTCTAATAAGAGATGTGGTGGCTACATGCCTCTGAACTATCTTAGAATGAGGCTCAAATGCCTATTTATTGTTGAGAAACAATGGAAAACCCTTCAAATCCCAAAACCTAACCCTAGAAGATGAAACGACAAATTATGGGCCCCGTTTGGGTAAATTGGTACATCAATTTCCCGGGGTTGTAACTTTGGCATACGATCTCCATTTGACACGTAAAATAGCTCGTTAGAAATATCTATCTGAGGAATACCACTTTGGGAAGGGCAACATCGATCCATGGACCCATGTTGCCCCCAGATTTCCCAAAAAAGGTTGTTTAGGGCCTCAAAACGGCTCTAGAAGTTCAGGACCTGAAAAACTGCTATAAATAGAAAGTTGTGCTACAATTTAGGAAACTAAAAAAAGTTGAAATAGATAGTTGTGGGGGTCTAAATGGGACAGGTGGGCGGCCACCAAGATCCACATGGATCATTCCTCCCCCATTAGGAAGCAATGGTCCCCATTGCATTGAATTCCTCCCTAAGATGAGGAAGCTTCTGTTGAGCTGGGTCTTTGCTAAGCTGTTCTGCAATCTTTGATGTGTCTAGAAATGGAGGGAAGGATGGTCGACAATGGTCCACATTGAAAATTCGGTGCAAGCCAAGGAATGGAGGAATGTTGTGCTACAAGGCATTGTTGCCCATAGCCTTGGTACCGGTGTAAGGACCATGTCAGAGTGGTCTAAGTTTCTGATGGGTTCTGGTAAGGCATTCTCTCTATAGATGTAACCAATTTGTTGCCCACATGAAACTTGTGTGGTACCCCTGTCGGTGAGGAGAAGTTATTCCTGTGTTCTGTCATGACCATATCCCTTTGCTGCTGCTGTTGCATGGAGGAACCCTTTGTGGGGGTCATGGATGTGGTGACAATCTTCCCCTTACTTTGGGAGTGAACCAAACAGATGAATTTCCTAGTCTGGGAGATGAGCTTGTCAAAGAGGTGGCGGTAGGTGGGGCTACCTCCGATATCTTATATAATGAATTATCCAAAGAAATAATGACAGCGTGAGGCCTTTACTCATACAGAGCATGTTGCCTCCACAAGTATGGCTGGCCTAATAGTACATTGCAAACATCCAGAGGTGTAACATCACACAATACCTCGTCTGTGAAGGGCTTGATGCTGTAGGGAAGGTGACGCTGCTGGCGAACTTTGAGACCTCATCCTTCATGAAGCCACCCGATACTATACGGCTGTGGGTGTAGTGTAGTCAGTAGGCCCCCACTTCACGACCTCTGCTGAAACAAAGTTCTTTTGGCTACCACTATTGACAATGAATTACAACGGCAAACCCTTCACCCACATCTGTGAGTGGAAAAGACACTCCCCCTCCTCTGGGTCTTCGAGCTCATTCTTCTAGATCTTGGTGGTGGAAATAGTGGTGCTGGGATCCGCATCAATGATCTGCTTCCCTTTGCCATTCCCCTTGTCGGGTTCTGGCTCAGGGCCAGAACATGCATCTGATTTGGTAGCCTTCAACTCGGCCACCAACGACTACTTGGTCCAACACTCACTTATGTTATGAGTGGGACTCTTGTGGAACTCACACCACTTTCTTGTGTCCTCCTTTGGCTTTGTGGTGTTGTTCTTTTCTTGCAGCTTTGACGGGTTGTCTTGGGTCACCCCACCTTGGCTTTGTCCTTTGGTCTTTGGATTTGTAGATCCAAAGTCTCGCTTCTTCTATTTGAACTTTTTCTCGATTTTGACAGCGTATTGATATGTCGTGCCGAGCGAGGAGATGTTCAGGAACTCCATCTCTTCCTGGATGTATCTGTGTAGGCAATCGCGGTATTTGAGTACCAGATGCAGCTCAGAGTCTTTGATACCCAATTGTGTGTGAAGGGTATGAAAAATGTTTGTGAACTCTGGCACATCTTGGTCCCTTCCTTGTCGCAACATGGTCCATTTGATTTATTGGTCCTCATAGTTTTTGACAGGGTAGTACTGCTCCTTGATGGCATTACGAAATGAATCCCAAGTGGGTGCGGCTGAAAACAATGACCCTATACTTTCATCCTTTTGCTCGCAGTAGGTTTCCCACTAGTCCTTGACGTGGGGGGCTACTTTGAGAAGAGTGAAAACAATCTTTTCCCGACTTGAAAGTTCATGAACAGAAAAATAACCCTCTAACAGATTTAACCATTTATCTGCGGCATCTACGTCTATTTGACCCTCAAAGATGTGGATTTCAAAATTAACTTGTACCTTAAAGGGCATGGCATTTCCAAAGTAGCTGCTGGAAGCTGATGCGTTGCTTTTGGGTAGTTGTTGAAGGATTTGGGCAAAGCTGTCCATATCGCGTTCCGTTGTCGCTCGAGGGCTTCTTCGAGCAATATTTTGATAGGATCTCCTACCCCCTCGTCTTTCTTCTCATCCACCATGGGAGGCCCTCGAAATTTTCAAGGCTGGTCTTGCAAAGGTTCGACCAGTTCAAGCCCTAATTCCTTATATCCCAACCTCGTTGGGGACATGCAAAGAAAAACAGAGAAAAAATCAAACCTCTCTGATACCACTGATCCAGCTTTAGATAGGAACACAACAAATTATAAAGATAACCATAAACACATATATGCAGTGGAAATAATACTTCATTTCATTAATGTAAAATACTGAAATATGCTTACAAACAGTAATGGAAATAAACTAGCTAGGGCGATGGTAGCTTATCTATGATAAGAGATGTGGTGGCTACATACCTATGAACTGTCTTACAATGAGGCTCAAAGGCCTATTTATTGTTGATAAATAATGGAAAACCCTTGACATCCCAAAACCTAACCCTAGAAGATGAAACGCCAAATTGTGGGCCCCGTTTGGGTAAATTGGTACATCAATTTCCTGGGAGCGTAGCTTTGGCATACGATCTCCGTTTGACACGTACAATAGCTTGTTAGAAAGATCTATCCGAGAACTACCACTTTGGAAAGGGAAACATTTTTCCATTGACTTGTGTTTCCCCCATATTTCCCAAAGAACGACATTTAGGGCCTCAAAACGGCTCTGGCAGTTTAGGACTCGAAAAACTGCTAAAAATAGTAACTTCTGCTACAATTTAGCAAACTAAAAAAGCTAAAAAAGACAGTTGTGGGGATCCAAATGGTATAGGTGGGTGGCCACCAACATCCACCTAGATCAGCTTCTCATCTTTTTGTATAAATAGGAGATCTCTCTCCTTCATTCGTTAGTCTTAGCTTAGCTTGGCTTTTTAGCTCTTTAGCTTGGAGTTTGTAGTTCTTTCTTGATGGCTTTGGAAAAATTTAGAGAGCTTTGTTGTACTTTGTAATCTTGAAGAATTTGAATAAAGCTTTGATGTTCTCAACATGGAAGGAGATGTGAAGTAGATGTCGTAGAACATATTAGAATGTAAGGTAGAGTAGATTTTATTTTGTAATTTTGCTTTGATTTCATTCAAGTATGTCATTTTATTGCTTTCAAGTTTGATAGTTTAGATTTTCCATTCATGCAATTTTAATTCATGCAAGTGTGTTTAACCGATTGATTGTTGATTAGTTTTTCTTTACATGTTTTTGCATCAAATAGTGACATTAGATTTGCCTCTCTACTGAACATTTTCTTGAGCTTTTCAATTTCAATTATGCTTTGATTTCAGTCTTATTTATTTGTTTTTTATAGCTAGTTTAGATATCAAATTCTTCATGTTGTTTGACGTTATCTCTGGAGCCATGGCTTAACCTCGAAAAGCTACTTGGCGAGCTATCGGATTATAAGTGAAGTAATTTGATTTTTCTTTCATTAATCTGCAAGTAGGTAGTTTAGATATCAAGTTCTTCATGTTATTTGACGTTATCTCCAGAGCCATGACTTAACCCCGAAAAGCTACTTAGCAAGCTATCGGATTATAAGTGAAGTAATTTGATTTTACTTTCATTCTGCAAGTAGCTAGTTTAGATATCAAGTTCTTTGTATTATTTGCCGTTATCTCTAGAGCCATGGCTTAACCCTGAAAAGCTATTTAGTGAGCTATCGGGTTATAAGTGAAGTGATTTGATTTTACTTTCATTCTGCAAGTCGGTAGTTTAGATATCAAGTTCTTCATGTTATTTGATGTTATCTCTGGAGCCATGGGTTAACCCCGAAAAGCTACTTGGTGAGTTATCGAATTATAAGTGAAGTAATTTGATTTTGCTTTCATTAATCTGCAAGTAGGTGATTTAGATATCAATTCTTCATGTTATTTGATGTTATCTCCAGAGCCATGGCTTAACCCCTAAAAGCTACTTGGCGAGCTATTGATTATAAGTAAAGTAAATTGATCTTACTTTCATTAGTCTGCAATTTTTGGTTTGTTTGAATGCAATAGTTTAGATTTTATTTCTGTAGTTAGATGGGCAGCAGAGACAGTGATTTCATGATCAGTATTTCATCGTTTGTTTGAGTAGATACATATTTACACTTTTGTTCAAGCACTGATTTGATCAATAGCATATTTTGAGATCTTTTGAAGTGCTAAGTTTTGGAAGTTACCATAAGGGACATAAACCTTGTCTTAAAATCTCCATCCATACTTGACCTTTAAAAGTATTCTTAAGACCTTAAAATAGGATTTCCATTTGCATTAAAGACTTTAGGAAACCAACAAGAACAAAACCCCAAAATCAACATAAAATATAAAACAATAGAGTAAGAAAAAGGTTAACTAAGCACATATGGTGCACCACACTTCATCAATTTACGATACTCGGATTGATAATTTATGTAGAGCAATCTAAGACGTTAAATTGAATAGACACAATCTAACAAGTGTGAATAAATGAGCTGAGGTCGAACACCTGGAAGAATCTACTAATCAGGGGACAATGATGGATTACCACTGTCGATAACGAAAGATCTGCCACTGATGACTACAAACCCCAAGGTACTACCAAATGGACTCTAGATCTTTGCCCCAGAGCAATGAGTCGTAGTCGATAGGAAAAGATCTACTAGAAGGAAGGCATTAAAGCATCCTTCATCAATCTAGCACGAGTGTAACCCGTAGGCCAATAATGTGGAAGGAATCAAATGAAAAAAGATGTAGTAACCCAACCGAAGCATGTTTCCTATGTATATGAGATGTAGCTAGTGCATGATAGAAACCCTTTGGACCAACCAATAATGAAACTTAACACAGAGGTAAGGAATCCACCAATAGAGTCAAATGGAAACCAAGGCACTACACGAATCCCAATGTGTGATAATAAAATTTGATGTCGAACACAAAGGAAACCACTCAGTCAGAGACCCATGATACATGATACTGATCAATACTAAGTGCAAGGTGACTTATCAATAATGAAAATAGGGCCAGGGTGTGGCTCTAAGCCTGCCCTCAGAGTAATATGTCATCGTCGATAAGGACAAGACCCGCTAGCAAGAAGTCAATGGAGACCTTCTCAAACCGGCACGAGTAAAGGACCAATATAACTGATGTGATGATAGACAAGACATTGACAACCAAGGATGGCCGACTAAAAAATAGGTCAAGAGACACCACAGAGAGGCTGACTCAGGCTTACTTCCCTTGAACAAAAGCATGACTCAATAATGACTATGTGGCAGTATATGATAACTCTTTGTAAGTTCGTCATGCAAGAGGCAGGAATGAACTCTCCATATGACTGGAAGAGATAATCAATGGGAGGAGAATTGACTCAATAACAAGGTTAAGGCATATCTAAGTCAAACTAAATCCCACCCAAATGGAGGAGAGACTTTCTTTTGAATGCTTTGTTGAAGAGCAACACGACTGACTCTAGCTACCAACAATATATGGAAATGTTGTCCCATTCCCACTCTTTTTGGAATATATAATTTTTTTTGTTTTTTTCTTTAAGCTAAAAAAAGAATAAAAGAATGCCATAGTACAGTGGAAAGAACGAATGTCAGTGAAATAAATGATCTAGTTCCTAGGATGGGAACAATCCTATGTTGAATGCAGGGAGGCGAAGCTGGTCAAGGACACTCAAAGGGATGTTCCTTCCATGGGTCTGAGGGTGTGTCAAGTTGTAGAAGCTAAGAGATTGCAAGTTTGAGTTTGCAAAAGACATGGTCAAAAAGTGGCTTAAACACGAGTTCAAATGAAGCTAGCTCAAGGCCAAAAGGTGTAAATGGTCAAAAGGAAATGCAGTAGTACAACTCAACACAAAGGAGCCTTTAGGGTATAAGGCCATAATGAAGTGAAGAAGCAAAGAGGAATGATTCTTCAATGCACAAGTCATGGTAGGACTAGAGAGGACTCCTAAGCCTACTTAATAAAATAACGTGGGAAACCATTGTCAGTGAGGTGCTAACTATAATGCACATGTAAAGGATGGCTCTACCATCATGTCATGATTTAAGAAATTGGTGAGTGAACATGGTTTACTAACCATAACACGATGGGATCGACCCTATGGCAAGCATATCGACAAATAGAGGCTAGTATGCAAAATGCAACGGAAAAAATGGTTTCCCTAACCTATATGCTAGTGAATAAACGATACCTACCATGATGGGCCGACAGTCATGGAACTAATATGAAATTTCTGAAGAAGCGTCCAAAATGTCCTTAAAAAACAAAAAATTCCCGACAATCCAAGCTCACAAGTTAAAAGATTCATGAAATGAAAAAGATAAAGTTTTGAAAAAAATTGACATTTTCAAAGCTTATAAAATGACTTTTTGACTCACCATTTGTACCATTTGTGTTGAGAGCAAAAGATGTGGAGAAAAAAGAGCAAACTTGCCCCCCAAATAATTGGACTGTTCAAATTGGATCAAAATCATCATGTAACTCCCAATTCAAGCTTGCATTACTTTATGATTGTTTTTAGAAATTTTAATTGAGGGAACCATTTGTTATAAACCCGTGTACATGCAGGCCCTATGCATGAGTGTGTATGAAAGGGACCCGTGTATACGCCGTTTGAAATTTAAACACAAAAATCTAATGGTTGAAACTTAATTTTCTTTCAAGATGACAATCACATGAAGAAAGAGGGAGCATACTACTATTGATAATGAAGTTATGAACGATCAGAAGGCCTTAGATGCATTGAGGGGATGTGGCTTATTGAAAATTTTCAAAATGCCAAAATATGAAGGCCAAAGATGATGCATTTATGATTGATTAAATTCCTTTGAGGATAGAGGTAGAGGATATTTACTTTATCACTGGTCTCTCCCAGAAAGGAGAAGTTGTACATTCGACTAGACATGCACGAGGCAGTCTTTCAGCAGAAGACTACATACATATATACTGTCCGGGGCATTCGAAGAAGATTGGAAGTTAGATTCCAATAAAACATGTGGAGAGCTTTTCCCTGAGGATCTTACTGTTCACCATAGCCAGGATAAATGGATTAGCCTCATTGCACCAAGCATCATGAGCTTGGTCATGGAGTGTCTCACTAATGTTTTTGATTGGTGTACACCTCTTTTTACCAATATGAAGAGCCAGTTGTCCTCCATTCAGAAAAGACAGATCAAAAATTTTGGATATGGGACCATTTTGTGCTCCTTCTTCTTTGAGAAGGTTCCAAGGCTACGTCCCAGAGTATCAGTCTCTATCAGTAGCCCCTGAGATCCTTGGATGGCTAGGTGGGCCAACCTGATGAAACGCGTTGGAGGCGGGGACATGCCGAGGACTACTTTCGATGATGAGTTCTTCTCCTGGTGGAAACAACAAATCATCACTGTGGATGACTATCCCTATGCTGGCATGGATTTTAGAGGAGATCCAGACTTGGTGCTGCCACCAAACACCACATGGGGAGAGATAAGTAACCATTTTTAAGTTTGATCAATTTTAATATTTTTTTTTTTTTAAATATGAAAAATGAGCTTTAGAAATATTTTTGGTGGGATTAAAACACTAACATAGTGGTCATGTTCCAAATGTGGGTCTGGTACGACCAGATGGATTTCTGCAGCATAGGCATCGCAGAAGAGGTGCCGAAGAGGTGGTTGCTGAGACAGAGAGGGTATTATACGCAATCCAAAGAAACTTGGTGAGATTGAGTCACCAGGTACCGATGGTTGCTGTAGAAGACCTACCTGAGGAGATCTAGCGCCGTGTGGTAGGAGTACCACAAGACTAGATTCACATTCTTTGGCATGTGGCCAATGCAGTGGTCACTTTCTTAGCCACTCATCCTATGCTGGGTCATAGATAGACTGGACATGATTATGGGCATTTAGTCCCAATTTTGTATATTATTTTTGAAACACTTTATGTACACATGGGCAGTTTTATGATATGCCAATCTAATTCTTGATTAGTGATAGAATCCGCTAATGAATTGTCAGATCATGGAATGTGCAAATAAGTAATAGAAACAAATGATCTTTGTAACACCCTCACTCTAAAAAATTGGCAATATAAATAAGGATCCCAAACTCGATAAATGTTATTCTATTTGAATACACATAGCAGCATATAGATAAAGCAATTTAGTGAAATCAACTTTATATCATATAAGTAGATGGTTAGTTATACATCAGAATAGTCATTCATATATAAACCATAACAATAACATCTGATGCATAAACAAATCGATCTCAGAAACAAGACAATGTTTCTTTTTATTATAGAAAACTATACTTAACATGGAAAGAGTTCACTTGAGTCTTCCTCTTTCGACTCCAAGTGGAATCGTCCTCTAGGTCCGTCCAATCCCAGTGTTCAACAGCCTCCTTCCATAACCAATACCATGATATCTCCAACAAGTGAAAGAATATCAACACTCAAGGAAACAAGGGTTTCCTGAACTTGGGGAAGTGCTTAAAACACAAGGATACTTCAGACTTGATCAAGGGATAATCTCAGTATAGTAATTCTATCATTTCTCTTCTCCTTAAGGCCTTCCCATTGAAGTCTTTTTATACTTCTCCCAAATTAGTTTTTTAGTTGGGAAACAATTGGGAATAGTTGGGCCATAGGCACTAGGAGGTAATCAACAGGTAAACCCCGTGATCTCAGCCCATAATTAAGGAAATTTAATTTTTTTAAGTGTTCTAACACATTTATGCATGTTGGGTATTGACTAACTCGCTTTAACACAGGGAAAAGTAGCATACAGGGAGTAAAAGCCTGTTTTTAAAATATTTGGACCAAGTCTGGAAGGAGGGGTTGCCCTAAGCCATAAACCAAGCATCACAAATACCAAGGTGATATTTAGAGCTATAACACATGGTTCTCTCAATACCATTTATCTAATACCATGGACTTATTACATTATTGCTAACTACTTTTGGTCCCTTACATGATATGGGTTAACCACCTTATTTATTACTCTGGCCCATCTCATTATTACATTATTCCCTTGGGTACCTCCCTTTGTACCCCATATTATCCCCCATACGTATACTACATTCCACTCCCCTTAACATGTTTCATCCCCGAAGCATATGAGAAACACAAATAATAAGATCTACTCAAAAGAGTAATCCATTAGTACCATGCATGTGCATCTAGCCATCCAAGAGAAAGGTGAACCTTTGATCTAGCTAGTGCCTCACTCGCTTGAGATGGAAGTTGATCCTGGTGGCTTTTCCGTGTTGATGTGTAGTAGGTGGATTGTCGCCCCTCTCTATCTATCATGCAAGGGTTGTTGTCCTTATGGCTAATTCGTTGCCATCTTGTTGGTTCTTTTCTTGCAGGGTGATATGGGTGGTGATATGCTGAAGTTTTAACCAACGGTGTATTTTTCTTTAATTCACCACCTAATAGAGCCTGACTAGTATCTGGTACATGTTGTGGTGCCTGCTGTTGTTTCTTATCTTCCAATATTACAGCGACCACTGAGTCCTCATCTGATGTATCAGTACCTGTAACATTTTCTGCTTCAGCCTCCTTGGATTCTCCATGTTTTTCTCGTACCTAGTTTGATGTTTGTGTTTGGTTGTCGACCATTAATGGCTCATCATCTGATGTGTTAATGTCATTAGAGTTTTGTGTTTTTGCCTCCATAGTCTCTGCTTGGGTCTTAATAAAAATATACTGCAATGTTATTTTCTTCTTTTTATACCAGAGTTTCATGAATTTCTTCTGCACATTAATATTGACAGTACCCACAGATTCCATCCAAGGATATCCCAAAACAACATCCATGTTATCCATATCTAAAATATAAAAATCACAATGCAACACATACTTATCCATAAAAGACTTCAAATCTTTATAAACTTGCACCTCCTCATTATTAACTTGTGTGTACTCCATTTGTTTTGCTGGAACTTGCAATTTTTTTGCCAAAATGACATGTATAATATTTTGCTTGCAACTAGGATTTATAGACACAATGATTTTTTCCTTCTGAATACATCAATGAACCTGCAATAAGGAGAAACCGACAGAAAATAACCCTTTAGGTTTCTTTGTTTCCTTCTTTCCTGTAAAAATAAAATCTTTGCTAGGTTGTGTGCCTGTCTATCTGAGCTTAGTAGGAGGACCCAAAAAATTAGATTTATCATCAAAGTGATCACAAATGGATTTTCTGAACATCTACCAAGTAATTTTCCTTGGATAGCATTTAGAATTCGGCTGCCACCATTGCCATCTTTCTTGGTCCAAGTAAATGGCTGCCACACGTAGTTTAGTTTCTTCATCTATGATGTGTTCTAGAGTGAAATACTATTCCATTAGTGCTAACCATGTTTCCGGATCAGAGCCATCAAGTTTGTACATCTTCATTGAATTCCGATCTAGGCACTGGAATTTCAGATTCGCACTGCAGTTGTCCTGCCTTTACAAAAATTTCTGAAAAAGAGCTGATTTTAAATCAGTTATATTTCCCTCATTCGTACTCCAATTCTACTGATTTTTTTTAATTGATTATTTTTTCAGAAATAACTTATATCTATAATTAGATTTTGCAAATATTGCCCCAAAACATATAGATCTAATCTACAAACTCGCCGCCCCAAAAAATGTCTGCAACACAGCTAATTTTTAAATCAACGATATCTCCCTCATCGGGACTTCGATTTGGCCGATTTTTTTTTCAAATTGGGTATTTTTTTCACAAAAAACCCATGTGTACAATTAGATTCTATAGATTTTTTACCAGAACGTATAGATCTGATTTGCAAACTTGCTACCCTGAGAAATGTCTATAACCCAACTGATTTTTAAATCAGCAATATCTCCCTCATCCAGACTCCGATTCAACCGATCTTTTTTTTTCAAATTGGGTATTTTTTCACAAGGAACCCAGATCTACCATTATATTCTAAAAGTTTTTCCCCAGAAAATACAAATCTGATATGCAAACTTGCCACCCCAAAAAGTTCAAGAAAAAAAAAAATTCTCTGCTTTGCCCAAGAAAGTGCTCTGATACCACTTGTTATAGATCTAATTTTTGAGAATATATGATAACACAAATAAGCCCAAGAACAAAAATATTTGAATATAGAATGCTTCTATTTATTGATTATCCTTGACCTAAAAAACATTAGTAGGTATTGATCACTTCATGGGGGAATCCATCTTGGTGGGATCTACCTTTAGTGCTCCTCCACCTATCACATATCCTAGATACACAAAATATTATTATTCAAACTCACACTATTAAGATGTGGCAATAGCTAATGCCTCTTCATTGTCTCCAACACTCACATCAAATGTGAGATGTGCTCCTCCTAGGTAACACTTCATACCTATATATTGTCTAAACAATAACTAATGAATCTATTAAAAGGTGTAGCATATCATTCATTAACCTCAAGAACGTAGTTGGTGAATTACATAGGAAAAATAACATAACTAACCACTCATACAATCTTTGTCTCAATCTTATGATGATCTTTCAAGTATGATTGTCTCTAACTCAATCCTAGAGAGACCCTGACATCAGTTCTAGCTTTTAAAATACGTGTATTTCTACAGCTAATCTAGTAGGTTATTTATCCTATGTAGGGGGCACATATTCTTGAGTGTAATTTTATTTAACACCATGTAATCAATGAAAATCCACCAAGTCCCATCCTTCTTAGGCACAATTATAATGGGTGACCCACATGGTGAGGTAATTTGTCAAATATCACCTTGTTATCACAATTTTTGCAACTACATTTTCACCTCATTTTCCTCTATAATAGATTAACTATACAACTAAATGTTTAGAGATGGAGAGTGTGGAAACAACTAGATCGCTACTCAACTTTCCACTTACATAGTATCCCTTCAGGCTCCTATAACTCACCCCTATGTACCTATATAAACACTTTTGGCTGGTTTTATTTCTTAGTACAACCCTCTAGGGATGACTTTGCTCTCACTAACTCTTCTACACATTGATTATCTCTTAGCAATATTAAAACACACTTCTTTATAGAACTAATTACTCAGCTTCGCTAAAACTTACTAAAAATATTGGACTTTCCCTGTGCACATTGATGGTGAATGATTTTCCATCCTTCATGACCCAATACTAGTTGGATCTCCACATCAATATTGCATATTCCATGCACATATAGATACTTCCAAATGCCACTCCAAATACATCAAGTGCAACTAAATTGTGTTCTACTTCATCAATAGATTAACACTAATAGAAAATTTGATTCTACATTATTTTTTTACTATTATCTCTTCCCTATCTCTATCCCTCTCACTCACTTTCTATCACCTTTCACTTCTCCCTCTTTCTCTCCCCATCCCTCTTCCTCTCCCACACTCTATCCACCCCTCTTCCTCTTTCCATCTCCCTATACCACTTTATTTCTCTCCCTCTCCCATACCTCTAACTTGTGCTCTCTCTCTCTCTCACACGCACATGATATATCTCTCTCTCTCTCTCTCTTTCTCTATACATTTCCATCGCCCTCCCCCTCTTGCTCCCTCTCCATCTCCCCCTTCTCTCTTCCTCCCTAACCTATCTCTCTTTCCCCTATTCCTTTACCTCTCTAGCCCTCTCTCTCCCTCTCTCTCTCTCTCTCCTTGCTTAATATCTCTCTCTCTATCTCTCTCTCTCTCCCTCTCCCTTCCTTGACAACTCTCCCTTTCCCTCTCCCTCTCTCTCTCTATATCCCTCTCACTTGATCTCTCACACACTCTCTCTCCCCCATCTCTCTCTTGGACTCCCTCACTATCTCTCTCTCTCTCCCACACTCTCTATCACTTTCTCTCTGTCTCTCTCTCACTCTCTCCCACTCAACCTTGCTTTCTCTCTCTCCCTCACTCTCTATCCCTCTCCCACTCTCTCTCCCTCTCTCTCTCTCTCTCACACACACACTCTCTCTCTCTCCCGCTCTATATCGCTCCCTTGCTTAATATCTCTCTATCTCTCTCTCTCTCTCTCTCCCTTGCTCTCTCACTCTCTCTCTCCCCTATCTCTCATGGTCTCTCTCACTCTCTCTCTCCCTCCCTCTCACTCTCTCTCTCTCTTACTCTCTCCAACTCTCCCCCGCTCTCTCTCTCTACCTCACTCTCTCTCTCTCTCCCTCCCTCTCTCCCTCTCCCTCTCTCTCCCACTCCCTCTCCCTCTCCCTTGCTCTCTCTCCCTCCCTCTATCTCTCTCTCTATTTCTCTCTCTCTCTCTCA